>JASAMX010016475.1:0-11260 GCA_030248175.1 Microlaimidae sp. YZB2_3
CCCCGGGGGTACATAAACCCCCTCCCTCGGGGGTACATAAACCCCCCCGGGGGAGTATATAAACCCCCCGGGGGAGTATATAAACCCCCCGGGGGAGCATATAAACCCCACGGGGGGAGTATATAGACCCCCCCCGGGGGAGTATATAGACCCCCCCGGGGGAGTATATAGACCCCCCGGGGGAGCATATAAACCCCCCGGGGGAGTGTATATGCTCCCCCAAAATTTAAAAAAAAAATTTTTTTGTGGAAACGCGTCGCCGCGCGCGGTTGTCTCGTTGATTGTAGAAACTGTATTTATTATGTATAAAAAGTCGTTCTTATCGTTTGCTATGGCCATTATCACAAAAACAACTGTTTTACAAATTAAAAGTTTCACGTTTAACGGAAATTTCAATAAAATTTCGATAAAAAATAAGTTTATTACAAAATAAACACTATTTTTACATCATAAATACAGTTTCTACAATCAACGAGATAACCGCGCCGCGGCGACGCGTTTCCACAAAAAATTTTTTTTTTTAAATTTTGGGGGAGCATATACACTCCCCCAGGGGGGTTTATATGCTCCCCCGGGGGGTCTATGTACTCCCCCGGGGGGTTTATATACTCTCCCGGGGGGGTCTATATACTCCCCCGGGGGGGTCTATATACTCCGTCCGGGGGGGGGGGGGTTTATATGCTCCCCCGGAGGGTTTATATACTCCCTCGGAGGGGTTTATATACTCCCCCGGGGGGTTTATGTACCCCCGGGGGGTTTATTTATGGCAAACCGATGCACGGATGGGTGCGATTTTTTGTATTGGGTGGTACATTCTTCTCTTATATATTCTTGGTATTATTAAAAACTTTTAAAGCTTTTTTTAAACTTTTTTATGTCTTTTTAGCTTGATTTTAAGGTTTCGCATAATAAAAACAACAATCGTTTACAGAAAATTCCGGATTATTTTTTTAAGATCACTATTGCAAAAATTAATGAAATTAAAAAAATCTTCAAAAACTCCGCGCAACAAGTTGTATATGCAATACTGATAACTTAATAAATAAACGCCGCTTCATAATATTTGTCATGCGCTCCTTTCCGGTGCTTTTTTCCGCCTTGCGCGCGGGTGTTTTTTTCTGCCTTTGCCACGGGTGCTTTTTTTCCGTAAACCCTGCTGAATAGAGCGGGTGACAGACAGGAGCCTTGTGAGACTCCTGTTTTTATGAGTTTTTGTTTTGATTTGTGATTTGTTGTAAGTGGTGTATGATTTGCGGCCTTTGATGTAATTGTTGAATTTTATGATTGTTGTTCATTGTAGTATCTCCTATATCATCTTTGTTACAGCAAAGTGAGCTGCAATTCGTATAAAATATATGTGACTGTAATTCATTTAACTTCAGAATAAGTCAAATTTACGTGTGTTTTATGGCTCATTTTGCTGTAGGGACAAAGGTATGTTTGCAAAAGCTTCCAGTGCAAGATGTCTATACGGAAAAATGGTATTTTTTAATTTATCTAATATCCCAAATCATATATGCACAGTGACGGATATTATGATCCTAAGACATGATCATACGACCTTCCAATTAAATAAACAAAAACATACCTCGTTCTGTGTTCATCCAAGTCTAACAAAAAGTTAAAGTGGCGGAAAAAATATCCGGGTCTAGAAACGCTTTCAAAAGATACGGTACCAGCCTGCCTTGTCAGACCTGGGCTTAGAATATAGTATTTTTCAGAGTGTATGTTTGTAATAATACCTTCGTTATCTATAAAGTAAATTGCTTTTAAGGTACAATGAATTGAAAATAGTAAGTAACACATTTTTTTTAATTATTTTTGTTGCCTCCATTTAAATTTAAAAACACAATGATACTCTTTGCCATCGTTGCACAAAGTTTTACCATTTTTACAGCCGACTGGAGTAAATTTATTTTTTGTAGAAATTTTTGAGCCGATTGGCCGATCAAAATTAGTCCACTAAAAATGATAATTTGGAATATGTGCATCACCAACATTTATCCTAGCAAAAATTATATAGAACTCTACACAACGAATTGTATTACCAAGGCGAACCAATCCCGTTCGCCTAATCACGATCACATGTTTCACAAGAAAATGTTAAGCCACAAAAAAGCGTTAACATTTTTCATACGATTTTGAACACGAAATGGGAATTAAATATGGATTTTTTGTATGTAAACTGAGTTTATTTTGTATGTAAATTTTTGTGAACTAACTAGAAAAAACCTTTTTGTAATACTTTAATTTCATAAATGAGGCAATAAATGCATTATTTTTAGTATTGTTAAGTGTAAAAAATAAATAAAAAAGTATTCAATTTGCGAGTGATTTTCATTTCGTGACAGGACAGCCGACCGACTTTCTTTTCGCTATTCTAGGTGGGTTTATGAAGTTTTTGTTTGCATGAAAATTTACTAAAATTTTAAAAAAACACACGGTATCACCTGAACACATAATCACATCGGAATGTTTTCTTTACTCGAGGCCACGCACAACGTTCATTCACTCAGAACGCCGTCAGGTTGGTTTTTGAATACGGTTTTTTTAAGGGAATATAAAAAAACCGACTCAAACAAATATTCAAAAAAACCTGCACTGACTTACGCAAAACAGATACATACATGGAAACAGACACTAAAAATCGTTTTTCAAAAGTAGAAAAATGCGCCGAAAATAAAATACTTCACTATTTGTTTTTTAAATTAAGAACAATACGACCATTTGAAAAGTTGATTTAGCAATTTTAAAAACTTTTGCTAAAAAATTTTTTTTTGATTAATTAAAATTCGTCCATAAATAAGCAAATACTGATTTTGAAGTACTGCCAAGCAGTTCATTTATAATTATTTGGAATGACTAAATCATTACTAAAACTGACAAAATCGCGTTAAAAATGAAAATTAAGCGTTCTTTGTTTAATTTTTATTTATATTATATATTAAGTTTTTAATTCTATTTTTATATTAATTTTTTTAATTTTGCATATTTTTAAACAAATAACCGCATCTCATTCTTGTTTTGCATTATTTTTATAATTGTAGTAAATAAAAAATAGAAAATAAATTGAACATTATAACAAAAAAAATTGCAAATAGACTTAATTTTTTAAGAAAAAGCAAAAAAATTTAAAGGTCATTAGTTTAAAATAATATATGTTAAAGGATTTTATTCAAAAACCTTGGTTTGTTAGATTTAGTGTTTCCAGACAGCCTTTGGGTTTATTTCATAAATAATTGCTTAGCACCGTAGCTGCAGCTGGTTTATTAATTTATAACACACTACATTTTTTACCAAGAAAATAGAAAATCCTTACCGGTTGAAATGCCGAAATTTCGATCTGGGAAGTTCCTCGACACGACGAGATACCCGCGGTTGGGGGCCTGCTGACCAAAAGCCAAGGACACGAAACTAAGAGTGGCGAAAAACAACTTCATCACAATCTTAAAAAATTTAAAGACAATTTGAACAATGAAACTATGAATACTACAGTCTTTTACTACAATTTTATGAATACTACAGTCTTTATTATTTTTGACGCTGTAATTTGAAACCGATTCATTCCCAGCATTGTGAGTGTTTATTATGATAAAAAAAATCTCATAAATTTACATAATAATTTATTGATTTTATTTGGTTTTCACAACTGAAAACGAAAACATCCCCCAATAAACTTTTCTGGTTGTTAAAGATGGAATTCATGTGGTTGATCCTTACCCGTGTTATTTTTTTTTACCAACTTTGGTATGGTGGCTTTTAAACATAGCACGCCCTGTGTTACGTTTTTTAAATTTGGTTAAAAACCGATCTCAATTATTTTTAGCAACTTTGATGTAGTAGCTTTTAAACATAGTACGCCCTATGTAGCATTTTCTAAATGTGGTTAAAAACGAACTCAAATTATTTTTTTATTAACTTTGGTGCGTGGTGACTTTTAAAACACTACCCGTTTTGGACGGGTTTCTAAGTTTGATAGCAATAATCCCCCAAAATTGACGTATTTTTTTGTTTTTGGAAGGAAAGTTACAAAAATAATGTAATCCATAAAATTTGATGAAGGATTTTTTCATTTAGGCACCGTCATCTTGTTAAATTACCGTGAACTTCCGTAAAACGTCAGAACATCCAAAAATAAATCAAGAAAGATTTTTGAGTGAAATTAGCATTTTTACATAAGCAGACCCCTCTATGATTTGCAGTACAGATTCGACTATATTTGCCATATAAACCATTTAAAATTTTCAGCAAAAACGGTTTAATATTAGAGATTAAATACTATAGTTTAATAATTATTTATTAAATTACTTAATTTGGAACAAAAATATAATTTTTTAAAAGAATAAAGTTAACTTATTTCTGTATATTTTGTGAAAAGGTGGTAATTAAAAAATTATGCCTTCTTGTTTTAAAAAAAAACACGTCATAACAGCACAATTTTGATTGGTCCGCTGATGTCTCTCATACAAATTTACGAGATGCAAGGTGCGGAAACTTTTTGTCTTCGATTTTGACAATTATTTGTGAAATCCTTACCCCTGCCCCGAATAGCCCACAAAATTTTTTTCAACAAAATATCTTCAGTGGTTTAAGAGTTTATGATCCCCCAAAAAGGGCGTTTTTCGACAATTCTGTACGTGAAAGATTGCTCAATGAGTATAACGATTTAGGTTACAAACTATACATTCAGAGAAATCGGCTACATTCTACTTTAATTTGATACTTTGATCGTTAAAATTGATGTAGTATTTGTCGAGATATTGCGTTTCCCGTACAAAAAACCCGCGATTTTTTCGATAAAAACACCAAACGAAGGAAGCGACTTTATGAAGTTTTGCCTACTTTTTTTCCTTCACTTCGCGCTTTTAGCAAAAAAATCGAGGGTTTTTTGTACGAGAAACGCAATGTCTCATCAAATACTGCACCAATTTTAACGATCAATGTATCAAATTAGAAAAGTAGAAAATAGCCGCTTTCTTTGAGTGCATAATTTGTAACGTAAATCATTATACCATTGGGCAATCTTTCACGTACAGAATTGTCGAAAACGCCATTTTTGAGGGGTCATAACTCCTAAACCACTGGAGATATTTTGTTGATAAAATTTTGTGGGCTAAAGGTGGTAGGGGTAAGGTTTTTACAAAAAAATTATCAAAATCGAAGACAAAAAGCTTGACTACGGACCGCACCTTTAAGCAAAATAGCAAAAAATCCTTCATATAATTTCATAGATTCTGTTCTATGCAAACTATTTAATGCAAATTTTACAGTAAAACTTTTGGTTTCAAGTAAAAAAAGCGTTTCGTGGTGTTTTTTTTTTGTTTGATAAAGCGACATATTTCCGTGAATTTTACATACAATATTTTTTTTTGGGATAAAAAACTTACAATATTTTTTTGGAGATTTGAGAACACAGAAATTTTCTTGAAATTCAGTTCAAATCTTTTAAGAGATTGTATTTTAATGCGACTTAGTACGTCTAAAATGCGAAAGGTAAGCGCGCCAGCCCAACTTCTTTCTATTTTTCAACAAAAACAAATACTACATGCTTTAGAATTTTTATAACATAAAGCCCCTTTTCCTTTCTATTACTGTAACAATTTATTTGGCGCTGGCAAATAGTGGCTGCCCTGTATTAATCGAGTAGCGAGACTCCATCATATAGAAAAAAAAACGATCGAGACAACACTTTTTGACCATAAAAACGTTTTGGTTATTAGTGTGAAAAATACCATCTGAAACGTGAAACGAAAACGCGCCCCGCTATTTAAGTGAAACTTTGCCGTCTGTTTTTTCTCATTTGCTCTCTGGTTGATGAAATTTAATTGGTAATAATATGTGCTTCTTGGTTTATTTTTTGATTATGATCGCCTATGATTTTAATTTGGTTTATCTTTATTCATTATTTCGGAAATGCAAACAGGCTGTTACTAATATTCGGTTTGTTTTGCAAATTGTTTGTTTCACATTTTTTTAATCACGATAAAATGTTAAGGCAACCGTGACAACCGTTTTATTAAAAATTCTATATGTATCTGCCATTTCTAAAAAAATAATTTAAGCCGAAACACAAAAACCTGAAAATACTTAAATTGTGACTAAATTTTCGCTAGCAATTAAGTTTACTCCTCACCGTTAGTTTAAAAATATTAAGATTGTAAAAAAATTTCAGGTGAGCATATTTCGCTAATGGCGTGGTTGATTTAAACGATAATTATATCAATGTATAGCTTCCATCAAATTTTACACACTAATAAAATTTTTTTACAAATCAGCCGCGTTTTGTAGCGAGATATGCTCACCTAAAAATTATTCGTCTCAATGATTTTAAACAGACATTAAATTACTTAATCTACTTTTTCTGAAAAAAAATTCAAATCAATAAAAAAATATAAGACGATTCGGAAGGCTAAGCTATTGTTTATGTAGTTTACCAGATAAGAAGTTTATTAAAAATTACAATATGTAAATAAATATAACTAAATACAACAAAATAACAAAAAAAAACAGTTTTATATAAAAATAAAAATTCTTATTCTTTTATGCCAGGATGAAACTGGCGTCACTTTTGAATTGATCAGTTCCGTCGTCTTGGTTAATTTGTAGTCTGAAACCGGTGTGACGGATAAAGTAGTTGGGGTAGTTTACAGATTCAAACGCGTAGTAATTACGAAAAAAATGACTTTCTCTTAAAAAGAAAGTGGCATCTTGGGCGTAAATACTCGGGTTTCTAAAATCCACAGAAATGTTTATTTTTATTAATGAAGAAATCCTCCGACGGAAAATTAAACATACAAAAAGGCAGTGAAGTGAATTTTGCATAATGATATTAGTTAACAACAGGTGGGATAAAAACGAACGCCAAAAAGTTCTTACGAGAAACAATTTTTGAACAAACAAAATATAAAATGATAATAATATTAAATGCAACACTGAAAAAACTGAATAATAGTTCATGAATTCATTAATAAAACGTATATTTTCTTCCAATGTGACTTATTTCATTTTACCGTTAAAAATTTTTTTTAATTTAAAAATACTTTTTTAATAAAATTTTTAATAATGCAATAAAGAAGTCAAATTAAAAGATTTACGTTATTTTTACTGGATTCATGAATTATTATTTATTTTATTCTATGGTGCATCAAATTTTTGTATTTTGTTTTATTCTTGTATTTATTTTTTGTTAAAAAAATAGTTTCTCATGGTATTTTTCGATGTCCGTTTTACTAAAATCCTTTGTAAGACCTTTCTGCACAGTCGAATTTAGTTTTAACCCTTCATAAAAAATTAAATATAAAAGAAACTTAAATTCAACCCCCTAACTAGGCAAAACAGAATTGTGGTGTGGCGTGTTCTACCATAAAATAAAAGTTCGTCATAAAACAAAATTTATTTTTTTAATTTTTTGGAAACTAAGAAGTTAAATAAAATTATGTTATGTTTTTAATACTGAACGAGTCGAGCTGAAATTTCGAAATATTTGCAACTAAAATTCAAAGAAATATAAATGTTAACATTGAAGCAGACTAGTTTTAGTTCAAAGGAGTTATTAGTTAGGGGTGAGGTAGGAATTTTTATACCAAACACCATCAAAATCACACAAATGAGCCTTAATTTTTTTTAATACTTAATTAATTGATCTTAAATTTATAAGACTTGTAGCTAAGGTTTTAAGGCTGGTTTATACTTATGACAAAACGTCCTTTGGATAAAGTTCAAAAGACAAATACAGCGTAAAAACGTCCTTTGGACAAAAGGACAAAATCCAAAGGACAACGTGTTCATACTTTCTTGTCCTTTGAACTTTTCCCTTTGGAGTTTGTCCTTTGGACTTTGTCCAATGTCTTATGGACTTTCAAGAGACACTTTAGAATTGTCCAAAGGCTGAATTTTACTTGGTCCAAATTGTCCTTAGGACATTTTGAACGAAATATAAACCAGGTTTAAAAAAAAAAGTCCAAAGGAAAAGTCCAAGCAAGAAAAGTTTGCACAAGCGAAAGTTGTTCTTTGGACAATCCAAAATTGTCTTTTGGAGAATCTAAAGTCGTTTTCTGGACAATAGTATAATATGTCCTTTGACATATCATATTATATTATATTCAAATAATAATGTTCTTTTGAACAATCAAAAATTGTTCTTAAACAATCAAAAAGTATCTTTTGGACATCCAAAACAAGATTAAAATATTTCAACTTTGTCCTTTGGACTTTTTCCTGTTGGATTTTGTTCTTTAAACTTTGTTTATTGAACATTTTAAACTAAGTATGAACCAAAGTATAGTTTTTAGGGATTTCAGACTTTCATCTTTCAAAACCGAAAATAAAAAAATCATGAAGGGCTAAGTTTAGGTTTAGCTTTAAGTATAGTTTTTAAGGATATTCAAACTTTTAGCTTTTAAGTTTTTAGTTTCCGCTTTAAACTTCCCATTTTCAGCCTAAGATCCAGTTCTTAAGGCTGATTTATACTTATGACAAAACGTCCTTTGGACAAAGTCCGACTTTGTCCAAAAGACAAATTTTAAGTAGCATTCATACTTCGTCCAAAGGAAAAAGTCCAAAGGACGTTTTGGCTTGTCCAAAGGACGTTTTGGCTTTTCTAAAATTGTCCTTTAGACTTTGTCCAAAGGACGTTTTGTCATAAGTATAAACCAGCCTTTAAGAAATCTAAATAATAAATTTGAAGCATCTCGGGTTAGTATTAAAGAAGTTATCAGTTTAGGGCGACGTAAAAACTTTTTTTAAATTATTTATGACAGTGTTTCTTTAATTTGTTTTTTTTTTTAAATAAAATTTGGATTAGCCACAATTTTAATATATAATCAGATATTAAGAGTTAACAATATCGACAAAAGTTCATAAAAATATTCCCTTGAAAAATCAACAAAAATTTATCCTTATATTTTGTTAATTAACATTGATGGCTTGATTAATATCATACCTGTCTTTATATTCATCCAAGTCCAGTAAGAAGTTGAAATGGCGAAAATAATTACCCGGGGTAGCCACCCTTTCGAACGAAACTGTGCCTTCTTGTCCTGTAAGGCCTGGACTCAAAACGTAGTATCTATCAGCGTATATGTTTATTAGAAAACCTTCGTTACCTAAAAATTGTTCGTGTTCACATGGATTCTTAATCGTATGATACTGTAAGCAGAGATTATATTTCTCAATATAGTTCATAACGATTTAATATTATTTCTTATTATCACATTAACTATTATGTTTGGTCTGCTTAAATATACGAACTGCATAAAATTACCTCTTTTTCCTGCTCTATTCTTAGAGCATTTTTCTCGATTAATAATAGGTGGTGCGGGAGCCCACCCATTACTAGAAAAATTACAGTATCACTTGCTTACTGAATGAAAAAAACTACACTATACGATAAAGATTTTTTTTATTCAGCGTACCCAGTTGTATATTCGGATGAAACGTCAAAATGCAATAGTAAATAAAAAATCATACCCACAGCAAGCTTTAAAAGCTGAAAACCAATTTATAGTTATTGTGTACACATACTAATATAACCTTTCAATCTACAAAGAGGCGATTTCGCGCTTGTCAAAGATTTTTATGAGCATAATTGTTTTCATTTGCCATTGCACCATACTATAGAAAAAAACTAAAACTTTATTGTGTATCAGTTTACCGTATAAGCAAATCATTTTCATTTGTTGTATATTTTTAATTCAGTGGGTAACTGCACAAAACAAATGCTTATCTATATTTTTTTAAATCCAAATATGTCTATTTTAGACTAATCTTTATATTTCCTGTCTAAATGCACGCTCGGAGAGTAATCGCGTTTTTTCTACTCTATGCTTAGAGCAATTTTCAGGGCTACATAGTAATGATAATAAAAAATACAAACACTTTTGTCAACAAGATACCCGTTCTGGGTATTGGTATTCTATTAATCACCAACTGCTAGTCAAAAGTAATCAGGAAAAAATGGTACAGTCAAGAATATTATAACAAAATACGAAAGTTTAATTTTTATCACGTTTCAAATGCGGCCAGTTTTGTGTTTTTTGTAATAAAATTACTGTTAATTGTTCGAAAATTTTTCGTTTGTTCTTTTTGTAATACGATCGTGAATTTTTAAGGCTTTATTGAATATTCTTTCGAAGATTTTGAAAAAAAATTGTGGATTCGAAAATTTTTTAATTGAGTACATATATTATGCCAAAAGGCAGAATAATTTAGACGAAAATTGGTCGTTGTCCAATAAATCGATCGTCCGCTAGTGAAATATTCTCATTTACAATGTTTTTCCAGTGCAAATCAGTTTTTAACTTACTATATAAATAAAAAGGGTTGAACATGATTAGTTTCATCCTTACTTTCAATTTAAATAGTGTGCTCAAATTCTTACCGTGTCCTTTTTTGTTCAACTATTCTGGTGTTTTTTACGCAAAAATTTAAAAAGTCAGCCACATTCAAACATTATAAAAAACTGAGCTGCTGGAATTTTTTTAATATGCTGGTGATACTCAAAAATATTTGACCCATTTTCATTTCATAGTTTAAAAGGTTATTTTTAACTAGTGTGAAAGACAGTAGCGGTAAAAGTATCATTATGTCATACTGATTTGCTCTGAACCGTTACGTTAAAAAAAATATTTCATAAACAGACTTATCCGTTTGCGGGATATTATCCATTAATTTAAAAATTAAATATTTTCCCATTTTATAACAACTTTGCACAATCTACTAAACACGTATAAGTTACGAAAACCCACAGACACCACGAACACATGCACGCACACACGTATAGACACACACACGCAACACGCACGCACACAGTACGCACGCAACACGAACGCACACGGACGCACGCACAAGCAGGCATACATGCACACACACGCACGCACACGGCGCACGGTTACACAAACACATATCGGTACTATTAAAAAAAACTTACTTCCCCAAATAGCAAAGTTACGATCTGGAAAGTTTCTGGAAACGACGAGAAAGCCGCGGTTGGGGGCTGGTTGACCTAAGACCGAACCGACAAAGGCAACGAAGACGGCAAGAAACTGTTTTATGAGCATGTTTAAAAATTCTAAATAGAAAGAAATCG
Source organism: Microlaimidae sp. YZB2_3 (assembly GCA_030248175.1). Classification (NCBI taxonomy): domain Eukaryota; kingdom Metazoa; phylum Nematoda; class Chromadorea; order Desmodorida; family Microlaimidae; species Microlaimidae sp. YZB2_3. Next base: position 11,087 of record JASAMX010016475.1, read on the forward strand.
TACGAACGTTTACAGATTTGAAAGGTTTTGATCATCTACAATTTTTAACGCACTGCTGAACTACCAAAATAAACAAACAACCGTTTCCATAATTGAATGTCAAAAACAAATAAATTTGCATATTATTATAGAAAATTTAACTAAAAAATGTTAGCTTAAAAATGGTTGTATACA
>JASAMX010016481.1:0-12189 GCA_030248175.1 Microlaimidae sp. YZB2_3
AAGGAAAAATAGGTTAAAAACACTAATTTTAGGTCAAAAAGCCCTTTTTTATTGCATTTTTGAGCTTTTTATATACTGCTTTAAACCATTCATTTTGACCTCAAAACTTAAGTTTGGAGGCAGTTAGAAGTCATTTTAAAGACATTTTTTTTTTCTTCATTTTTCCAAAATTGGGGGGGGGGTTAACTTTTCTCCCCCACTTCTGAGTGGGGGGGGTTAAACCCCACTCTAGAATTTGGGGGGGGGTTAACCCCCCCCCCAACCCCCCCCCCGTGCCCATGTATGGTTCTGGGGGTTGTAACACCCCCCCCCCCTTTTGGGATGGCTGAGGTAAAAATTGGGATACAAATACAAGGACGTAGCAAATACAAAGACGTAGCCAAGAGGGGTTATGGGGGTTGTATGTAACATCCCCCTAGCTTTGAAATTTCGGGACCTCCCCAGACGAAAATCTAGGGGGTCACTCCCTCCCCCCAAATTTCCGAATTTATTACCCCTGACCCCCCACTAGAATTTTAAATTTGACCCCACCCCCTCCCCCTCGGAAAAATTTTAGGTACTTTTTTATACTAAATTTTCTTCTTAAAGTGAATTTTTAACACATATTCATGTTTTTACACCCTTTTTACGCCAGAATATTGCTTCTCATTTAATAAAATTTAGTATTATCCTATAAAAAACAATTATTAAAGTTATTATGGTTTAAAACTGTTTTGTTTGGACACCGGACCCCACCTGACTCCCCCCTCTAGATTTCAAAATTTTGCACCCCGGGTCGACCCCACTAAAAAGCTAGAGGGGGTTCGGACCATGCATGGGCAAGTTGGTCCAAAATGGGGGGTTAAACCCCAAATTAGGGGGGATTAAAATCCAAGAAACGCAAAATACCCATATCGTTTTTTTTTCTGGAGTGCATTTTACCCATATCGTTTTTCGATTTTGAAGGAAAAATAGGTAAAAAACGCTAATTTTAGGTCAAAAAACCCTTTTTATAGCATTTTTTAACTTTTTATTGCTTAAAACATTCATTTTGACCTGAAAACTTAAGTTTGGAGGCAGTTAGAAGTCATTTAAAGACATTTTTTTTCTTTCTTTATTTTTCCAAAATTGGGGGGGGGTGATTAACCTTTTCTTCCCCCCACTTCTGAGTGGGGGGGGTTAAACCCTCCTTCCCAAAAATTTTTTAGGGGGAGTTAACCCCCTCCAAACCCCCCCCCCGTGCCTATGTATGGATAGAAGCAGCAAATCACTCTCAAAAAGTGTAATTTATCACTAACAGTAATCATTTTGTCAAAACTTTAGGATAATTTTCCATTTTTTTAAAAATTTTCAACCTGACCCAAAAAGGGCCGTAAAAGGGGCTAAAAAAGGCTAAATGCTTTTCCAAATACTTGAGACTATCAGCCTACAAAAGGGGCTAAAAATAGCCCCAAAAGGGCCAACTTGGACTGGAATTCACAAAGCGGGGTATACCCAAGGTATACCATGGGCACGCCCTGTGCCCCGGGGGGCATGAGGGCCGTGCCCCCCCCTTTTCTAGGTTGGCCGGGGTAAAATATAGGAAGGGGGAGGTGGGTCCAGTCCAGGGGTTGTGGGAGGTAAAAGGTAAGGTAAATCGATCATGCCATAGGTGGGCAGTGGGTTGGGGGAGGGGGTTCATAGGTGAAAACGGTCCGGGAAGCTAGGGGGGGTAGTTACCCAAGGTAAATTGAATTGAATTTATACCAAATCGACGCCACTGGCGCTTAGAATTTTCCGCTGGCGCCTAAAATTTTGGGTCTAGGCGCCAGCCTGGCGCCTATATTTTTTCGCTAAAAACGTATTTTTGGTAGTTTTTTTGTCAAATAGACAAAAAATAAACAAAAATTTTAAGGTTTTAAAAAACCTTTTGCCTCGCTTTGCTCAGCGCATGATTGTTTTGAACTTATTTATAATTTATCCCTTTTTTCTGATCGCATTTATGTTATACTGCTAATTAATTATATTTTTAACTTTGGGAAATGCCATTTAAAGCAAATATTTTGAAAAAAAAACTAATTAATAAAGTTTAGTATTGATCAAAACCTAAAACTAACCTCTTATAAAATCATTATTTGCGGGGTTATTTTAAGAATTTTTAATATTTGTGAAGGAACTTGATTTATCATTAAATTTTTAAAAAGCACATAAATTATTTTATGATTCTTACAAAATGTTTTTTCCTTTTTCACCAAAAAAAACTAGCAATTAATTTGATATTGATATGAAGTTAGTTAATGATTATTGAATTTAGTTTTAATAATTTATAGGAAATCCTGCCCAAAAATTTTACGAATCAAAAAAACGACAATTTTAAAATTTTAATTAATTACAATAAGTAAGTAAAATCAAAATATAAGTCAAACTTTTTGAAAAAATTGTGTAAACGACCTCTCAAAAAAACTTACAATTCCAAACCATACCAAACGAAAATTGGTTCTAAACACCTTCATTTATTAAAAACTATGCTTCCAAATTTAACCTCAATTTAGTTGATGATTTTCAGAGTCAGTGTCAATGTTTTTTTGTTTTTTTGTTAAATTATAATCTTTTGACAAAATTTACTGCATTTGGAGTTGAGCATTGATATTAGTTTTTTATAATTTTTAGTGTATAAAAAAATTTTACTACATAATCATCCATCAATTACTTAAAAAAACATTTTATTTGCCCCACGTGTTGTAAAAAATGAGAAAAAAAAATTTATGGGAAAAAATTTCTATTATTGGCGCCTAGATTTGTCCGCTGGCGCCTAAACTTTAAAGGCTAAGCGCCAGCTGGCGCCTAGGCAGGCGCTCGTAAAAAAACCCAGTTCTATGCCTCCCATTTTAGAAATGTCACCCCCGCTAAAACCTCCAGACAGAGGGTATTGTGCAAGTGCCCAAGTAAGCATCTTCATGTGCATTTATATATTGTTTTAGATTAAATACTGCGACTGACAATGGCGTTCCACGGCAGTCGCGTGCGAACGCCTCTAAAATTTCCGGAGCGCCTGAAACGAGTAGAACTGCTATTTCCGAACGCATACCGTCCCCTTCCATCCGTTTCCGGTAGTCACTCGGCAGATTCTCCGCTCTTCCCGTCTGGAATTCAGAGGCTTTCGACTAGAAAATCGACCGAAATTTCTCACGAAAATGTTTGCAGTTTGGGTTATTTTAATAAGTTAGAAGACGATCTCCGCCCCTCCACTGCGAATGGCATTTTTGATTCAGAAAATAGAAGGCCGGTAAGAAGAAGCGCGGATGTGGAAATTTATAGATTGAAACCAGGCAGTGGTGCCTCCGGAACTCCGATTTGTGGACAAAAAAGAATAAGAACTAGAAAAACGAATATTTACGATTGTTCCCGCCCACCTCGTTCCGCGCGTAAATCGAAAAAGTCCGTACAACAGGAAAACTTAACGCCCGCTGGAAAACAGGAGTTCACCCGACCCTGTTGGGGTATGACCGGGAACCCAAGAAAGATTGCCACTGACCGATTTACCCAAGGAAAGACATTCACAGCCGAGAAAGTGGGTAGACTGAAAAATCTGAAACGTAATCGCGTGTCGATAGAAGGGAAGGAAATCCTTACGCCCAAAGTAATTTTGATTTTAAATTTTTTTAAAATTTTGATTTAAACAAAATCACCAGTTATTTTTAAAATGTACCAATTAATTAAAATATTACTATCTATAAATTAAATTTAAAACCAAACTAATGTTTTGTCAAAAATGAAGTTGACAAAAAATTTTAAGTAAGCACGTCACGTCTCGCTAAAAGAGCGTTAAAAAATAGCAGCTATACAATAATAAATATAGTCTAAATCGATGCATTTTATGGGCGATATATGAATATGCTTTTTTTCATTAAACTTTTTCACTCACATCAACGTTGTACAAATTATATGGATAAGCCTGTTTAATCTAAGATAATTTTGTTCACTTCAAATTTACTCTGGACCAGACCAATTTAGAGGGCAGTGCAGGCATAGTGCTTTTGGCGGCTTTTTACAGGGTACAGAGAGGTCCAGTCCACCCAAAGCTCGCCCCGAAGCTCGCCCCTTTCCCTGGTTTATACCTTTCTGACCCGTAAATTGGCTAAAAAAGGGGATGGTCAGCATAGGTGTTTTTGGTCGGGTCCGCTAGGGGGGTCCACCCCCGGGTGGAAGGCTAAAATTTTTTTTTTGGGGGGGGGGGGGGTCCAGGGGGTCCGGACCCCCCTGGCTTTTTAGGGGGGTCGACCCTGGGTGCGAGATTTCAAATTTAGGGGGGGTCAGGGGGGTCCAATTTTTTAGCAAAATTTTTTTAACTCAATAATTTAAGTGTGTTTATGTCTAATATTGAATTTTATATATTAAAACAGCCTATTTAGGCCTAAAAAGTGTATTTAAACACTGTTTTTAACTAAAAAACCGTGTTTTTGAAAGTAAATAAAAAATATACTTCTAAATTGGTCGGGATGGGGGAGAGGGGGGTCAGCCTCGCTAGGGGGGGTCAGGCCGGACCGCTCTCGAGCTTTGGGGGGGGGGCTGATAGGAGGGGGGTCCAAAATTTTGGCTCTAGGGGGGTGGACCCCACTGTCCCCCCCAAAACACCTATGATGGTCAGACTTGGCTAGAAGAGGTCAGGCAAGATTACATCGTTCTCGAAGGCAATTACTTGAATCAATTTTAAAATTATGAACATAGGTTAGAAAAGGGAAAGCAGGTGGGGTCCACCGTCCACCCCCCTAGCCTCGAAATTTTGGGACCGCCTCCCTAGACGAAAATGTAGGAGGGCCCTCCCCCCAAATTTCCGAATTTTTTACTCCATACCCCCTTCTAGAATTTAAAATCTGACTCCCCCTCCCCCTTCAGGAAAATTTTAGGTACGTTTTTTATACTAAATTTTCTTCCGAAAACGTAAATATTTAACATAATTCATGTTTTTACACTTTTTTTGTACTAGAATATCGCTTTTTATTCAATAAAATGTAGTACCGGTATTATCCTGTAAAAAGAACAAATATTTAAAGTTACTATGGTTTAAAACTGTTTTGTTTGGAAAGAGACGGGAAAAAAGGGGGGAGAAGAAAAAAGGGGGCAGGCGCCGGGGGGGAAAAACAGGGGGGGAAACAGAAAACACCACAAAAAAAAAAAAAACAAAAAAAGAAAAAACAAAAAAATAAACCAAAAAAAAAAAAAACCAAAAAACCAGAAAAAGAGAAAAAACAAAAAACCAAGGCCCCAAAACACCCCCCCACACCCCCCCCACCGGACCCCACCTGACCCCCCTCTAGATTTTTAAATTTCGCATCCCGGGTCGACCTCCCCCCTAAAAAGATAGGGGGGTTCGGACTCTTAGAATTCAAAATTCAATTTACCACGGGTAACCAGCCACCTTCCCCTCTAGCTTCCCGGACCGTTCTCACCTATGATTATAAATGGAATCATTTAAAAATCGTTTATTCAAAGTGTGTTTTATTGGACATACTGTGTATACAGGAATTAAAATTTTAGAATAATCGGGATATATTACAGCAAGGAACCAGCGGCAGAAATAATATCTCTGCGAAGAAGAAACCAAACACTCGTCAAAAAAGAATTGTTGTTAAAAAAATTTTAAATGAATCTTCGGCACGGAAGAGACCCTGGCGCTGATAATCAAACATATTTGAATAAAGTTCAAAAAATATTACTTTTCAGTAAATAAATTAAAAGTAAAAGTTTGTCTGAAATAAAAAAGAATTATTTAGTTCTCACTCGCTAAGGCTATGTGACTCGGTGCTAAAAAAGCATTACAATTATGTTTCGCATAGTTACTAATTTAAAAAATGTTTTAATTACGCTGGATTCTATACATGGGCAGCAGCACGAAATCGCAACAATTTGATTTCAATTTCAAACGTTCCAAAAGGGCCAAACATTATCGGGTAAATTATGGACTAGACCGAACAAAATTTTTAGTATATACTAGGTAATAATTTTTTACCTGTTGGTTTTCCATTCCAAAAAGCATCTATTAGCTAGATTAAGTGTGATTTAGCGTTAATTGAAGCGAAGCACAAAAAATATGTCAACCACGATAATCACATTATTTTTCAAAATAGCCTTTAAATTTCCCATTTAAAATTAGAATTTTTAAAGACTTAAAAGTCTGCAATACGAAAAATAACTTAACAAACGTTATAAAAGGGAGGAAATTTATCATAACATAAAAACGTCTTTTATATAAAAAAAAATTAGTGTTCATTTAATTTTAATAAATATCTAATTTAATATTATTTATTTGCCATTAAAATATTGCAAAAGTAAGCAAATCGCATGAATATTTATTAAAAGCCTTCAACAAAACATTTTTTTTAAATTTGATAAAATAAAGAAATTTTTTAAAACCTTAAGCGGAGGGGAGGCCTAGGCCTAACAAATAAAGAAGTAAGAACCCGTGTGAGCCCTTAATTGTTTTGTTTGTTCTGACGTGTGAGGTGTGAGCTACGTCCATAATTATATATAACCAAATAAATAACCTTTGCTTAATCATGTATTTATATTATTAAATTGTTTATTGTTTGTTTTAAGATTATAAACACAACAGAAGAGTCGAATGTCCGACTGTACACTAAATTTCTGAACAAAATTTTGCAGTTTGCATGCTAGGAGGTGGGTCCCCACGGGGTCCGCCGGACGTGGACCCCACTAGCTTTTTAGGGGGCGATTGTCGACCCGAGGTGCAAAATTTTGAAATCCAGAGGGGTAAAAATTCAGTAATTTGGGGAAAAGGGCGGCTGAGCTAGATTTTTGTCTAGGAAGGGCCAAAATTTCGAAACTAGGGGGTGGTCAGGTGTACCCCACCCTGCCCTTCCCTCCCTTTATTACATATAATAATCGCTGTGTAAAAGCAGCATTGGGCACAAGGAAAATCGCATTTTTTTGCAAGAAAACTGACTGCGTTAAAAATCGCGGAAAAACTATCTAAAAATGGCGGGTTTTTGCTAGAAAAGTACCTAGAACAAAGTTGCGAATGTGCGACTTTTCCGGCAAAGTTGTGGTCAGAAATTCAGTGTACAGTCGGGCATTGTCTTTTCTTATATATATTTTTTGCTTTGTTTTAATAAAGTGTAATGGCTTTGTTGTGTTACAACAATACAAAAATTACATAACCTAATAAATAAAATTGTTTACTGGTTTGAAATTTTTACCTGCCTTTTACGGCATAAGCTGTCTGGCTCAGATCTTAATATTTTTGTTTGACTAAAACGCGCAAAAACAGCGAAGATTAAAACATGTGTAATCCTAAAATTAATTTGTTATCCAAATTAATGAGTGCTGAGGTCCTTACCGTGTGGCCATTGCGGCCTAGCCCACAACCGGAGGAGTAAGTTTATCTTTACATACACTATTGTGCAACCAAAAGATAAGCCTTCCTCCCACGGTAAGACAAACCGACCAAAAGTAGGCCTAGGGAATAGATGTGAGATAGGTAAAATAAATTACGCTGTTACATTTGGTAAACTATATACTAATTTTGTTTTTCTATTATAGGAGAAATACCAGGACCAGATGGCGGAGGAGTAAGCTCTTTTTTATCTTTACATACACTATTGTAAAATAAATTACGCTGTTAGCATTGGTTTGAAACTATAGCAAATTTTGTTTTCTATTATAGGAGAAATACCAGGACCAGATGTCAATACTATCACCAGGCAAAGAAAACGAAAAAAACAACAAAAAGGGACAAACCAAACCCTCCAGCAAGGACCACCATCAACATCAAAATGATGCCTACTTCCCCCCCACACCCCCCCCCCCACCACAAACAACTGACTCCCCGACCGCTTGGCATGGAATCCGCCGGCTTGCAGCTTTAAAAAATGAGTAAAGTTAATTTTATAGATCAGCAAATCACTGAGGACTCACACCGCTGGCGAAAGCAAATAAATTTGGCCCCATTTGTGTACTTTTAAGCCTTTGGGATTTTTTCGTCCAAAAACAGCTGCATATCTGCAGAAGGGATTCCGCGCCAGTGCGGCACTGTTAAACTCCGCGTCAAAAGAAGTACAGGCGCGGCGATTAATACAGTGCAGCACTGAAGCCACGCGGAAAACTTTCTGCGGATTTGCAGCGGAATTAATCCCAAAGGGTTAAACAATAAAGTTTAAGGTGGCTGCTTTTTCTTGCTTTTGGCATTTCGAAGTTTTCTCTGCCTTTAAAACAGTGCTTAGAAACTTGCGTCAAACATTTGCTATGCAAATTTAATACAAGGAAAAGGAATTTCAGTGGCCACAGTATTTGTCTAATAAAACTAAATATTAATTCAAACAAAAGTTTTTTTGAAACATTAAACGTTTGTGCTAATAAAATCCCACACCTAAAAAGTTTACAATTCGTAACGTCCGAAATCGACAAACTTATGCCTAACGACCAATTTTAACTGTTGCTGCATAGATTTGGAATAATTTTCCTAGTTTACATACAGCTCCATCCAATTACACCACACAGACCAGGTATTGAAGCACTGCATAAAAACTTAGATAGCTGTCATATGACGTTTTTCCTATTTTGAAAGGTTTACTCCGATATAGGATCTAAAACACGATGGTCCCGAGCATAGTTGGGCAGCCTCCCGGATTTTAAGAAGGGACGGGCTATACCTGACCCCCGAAATTTGGGATTGGGGGTGTCCAAAAATTTTTTTTGATGGGGTATACCTCAATTACCCCATTTTTAGCGTTTTTAGTACTGGGACCCCTAAATTTTAGGGGGGGTGTCGGCTATAATCGGAATTTTAGGGGGATATACCCCCTGCCCATCTATGGTCCCAAGACACGACGGTCTCGTCCCGAGGGGGTAAGACACGACGATCTTAAAGTGCGAATCAACGGTCCCGAGTACATGTTTCCTACAGCTGAAAACAATTGTTACGTTTTCAAAATAAAATATACGGTTTTTTTCCTATTATTGTCATTAAGTTTTAACGTGGAGCTTTTTAATTTAGTTTTAAAAACAAACATGAATTATGAATATAATATTTTTTTAAAAACACTTCATTTGCCCCTAAAAATACATTCTGCATAATATCTTCGGAAAAAATATCTTTTGAAACTTTTTTAATTGTATAACAAAAAAACTTTGCTTTTCCTAAGCGTAAACGAAAATAAATCTAAAAATTTTTTTAAAAACGCCGAATAATTTTCTGCTCAAAGAGATAGTTTTACCATAGTATTTTGCAGAAGGTATTTCTTCCGGACACCTTTGTATATTTACACCGCCATGTTTGAAATAAGGGTTTTTGGTTTTTTTTACTCGTATTAATTTTCAGTGAACGATTGTTTAACCGTTATAAAATTATATATTGTTTTACTAAATATAAGTAAATCCATAGCATTTACGTCATTATAATTTATTTTGTTAAATGTAAGCAGTCTTGTATTGCATTAAAACGTAACAAAAGTATGTTACTCGTTAAGTGCAAAAGTTTTAGCTTGTTTTATCGAATTTTAAATATTAAAACAAAAATTTAACTTTAAAAAGTAGAACAGAATGAATAAAAATGTATTCCAAATTATGTTTAACTTAAGATCGTAAAACTTTTAAAATAATTTTATTTTGTCTATTTTATTTGGTCTAATTTAATTGATTTGCCCGCTTTATGTTTTAAAAATATTGGTTTTCTCAACGTTGCACAGTAGCGTTGCAAACATAGGTGGCCAGGGAGGGGGGGGGGTTAAATCCCCCAAAAAAAATCCCGATTACAGCCGACACCCCGCTCCAAAATTTGCTGGTACGCCGGACACCCTCCCTAAAATTTGGGAGTCTCAGTACTAAATACTAAAACCGCTAAAAATGGGGTTTTTGAGGTATATCTCAAAAAAATTTTGGGACACCCCCCCCCCAAATTTCGGGGGTCGGGTATACCCCAAACTCCGCGAGGCTGCCTACCTATTGTTGCAAACGCATTCTTTCGGAGCAACGTTTTGGGCCCCCTCTGACTCCTGGGACCGTCGTGTCGTATCTTTCGCCTCCGGGGACCGTCGTGTCTCAGGACCGTTGTGTCGCGCCCCCTGTCATTGAAGGCCGTTGGTTTATGGAATTTACGTGGGTTGTATTTAAAAATACGTTTTTCTAATTAATTTTTAAAAAACAACACTAAAGAAAGTAATATTTTAAACCGTTTCTCCTTGTTTAGCTGTGTGAAAGAAGAATAAATTAATAATTAAAAGAATATTCCAAATAAAAATTTAATTTTATACTCGTCTGTGTGTGGCTCGTTAGTAAAAACTTTATAAAAAATCACATGTGATATAAATAGAAATTATTAGCTTCGAAATGTGCTGCATTTTTACAGAATATTTTACTTTTGCAAAATAATACACTTTTTTTCCTAGAAAAATGGAAGATGAATCGGTAAAGTTCATATCGCAAAAAGCGGCTGAAATTCAGCAGTCAGTTCACATGTTGTTGCACAAGTTGGAACTGCAGGAGAAACTCCATTGGTGAGAAACTACGAATTTTATGAGTTTAATGCTGCTTTGAAAACAATAAATGAATGTTTTTCTGCATAATTATCTGGTGACAAAGACTCTTATAAGTTTGTTTTGCTTGTTTTTGCAAAGTTTTCAGTTAACTAAAATAAACAGATTTGCGATTTTGACAAAGTTTACAAAACATTTTTTACTAAGTTTTATCAACTGGAAATTTCAAAAAATATTCTGTAATTTATTATGTCACATAATTTCCAAAATACAACGTAGAAAGTGCCGTTTTAATTAGGGTAAATAAATTTGATAACCAGAGTATACTTATTTCTTTAAAAAAATTGTTACTAAGATTTTATACATTTTAAATTAAAAATCATGTCTTTAACACTTATCGATTAGTTTAATATTAATCTAAAATATAAATTTCAGGCCAGACATGTTGCAAAGTTATATTGTAATCGCTAGCCAGTTTAGTTCGTTGTTACAAATACTTCGAAGACAAGGATCGTCAAATGAAAGTAATAATATACTTTTTTTGTTTTCGTGATCAAGCAAATGAGGTTTAATCCAACTAAAATCAAATTTACAAGTCCAATTTTAATTTTTAAGGCGTATGATTATTAATACAAAAAATATCTCGGCCCTTTCCAAGTGATTCTTTTTACATTTAGTTATTGGTATTTTGAGCTACTAAAATAGTTTTAGACCATTAGTTTTGTTGCTGGTATAAGTAAGAAGGGGGTACTCTGTCCCAAAAAGTGCTGACATTTTTAATTTTTTTAAATTTAGAGGAAGCTATGAGCTTGCTTGTTACCTACTCGAGCGAGAGTCCATGATTTGTTCATTTGAAGAATTTGCCTATTGCCTCCCGCCCTCCGCCCAAAAATGAAAAAGTACCCAAAATTATGACGCCATTTTTGACCTATTATGACGCAATCATTTCCAATTTTTTGCAATTTTTAGCTCATTTCAATCCTTTTTTAGCCATTTTAGACCTATTTTTACTTAAATTTCGCCTTTTTTGTCCCTTTTTTTCTTTTTTCCTTCTTTTTTCTATTTTTTTTCTTATTTCTTTCTCTTTTTTTCGCTTTCAGCCCTGCTCTCCCCCTTTATTGTTCCCTGTTTCAAAAAAGTTGCCACACCTGTGCCCCCTATTTTGGAATTGCCTCATCCAATAAAATCCCAGGGAGGGGGGGGATGGGCAGTGCAGAGGTCTGATACTTTGTATTTTAGTCTTTTTACACGAAGTGTTTTATGTAGTTTATTTCATTTTAGGTAATCATTTGAAACGCCTAGCATTGGTCCCATCAGTTTTATCTATCGATCCAGATTTGGAATTGCAAGTAAATCATTATTTTGTTTATTTTGTTAAAATTAAGACACATACGGTAAAGCACCAACTCACAAACCTACAGAATACAGAATTAGGTACACCGTACACATTAACATAACAATAGAATTCAATAACATTATTGCGCCGCAGCATAGTTTGTCTTAGTCGGGAATTTATCTCAGGAACTTTAGTAAGGAACAAGTTGTTCGGTTTGATGTGCTAAAGCCACTAACATTCACACTGTTTAATTCTTTTTTGTACATAGGGTTGATTCTATCTGTTAAGAAAGTTAAGACAGTGATTTTTTGTGATATTAAAGTCTATACAAAAATGATGCGGACTGGCGACAAAACTCGAACTTTTAAATGTTATATTATATCCATAACGGAGGTTAGAATATGT
>JASAMX010016482.1:0-64345 GCA_030248175.1 Microlaimidae sp. YZB2_3
CCTACCGCTGCTAATTCATCCCCGATTCCTGTCACTCAGGTAAAAGAGTAGTGGCAAGTAAGGGTAGGAATGAAATAAATTTTAAGCTTTTTAATGCGCGGTCGCTAAATAATAAAGTAAATGTTTTACAGGCTATACTTTTAAACAATGAGTATGAACTATATTGTGTAGCTTAAACTCATCTTCTGGCCTGATACCCCAGACAGTTATTTGGTTAAAAAAACAAATTATAATGTTTTTAGAAAGGAAAGAAATGGTAGAGGGGGAGGTGTTGCAGTTTTTGTAGCTAAAAACCTAAATACCGTAGTTGTCAAAACACCTGAAATGTATAGTAGTATTGAACATGTATGTCTTGATATAATTGTTGAAAAAACCAAAGCTTTACAAATTTTGACGGTCTATTTTCCTCCATCAAGTACCATAAATATAACATTCACTAAATGTCTTGGAAATTTAATGGGGTTCGCGGCAAACGTTGCTTTTCCTTGTATTTTGCTTGGTGATTTTAATTTTGCGTCAATAGACTGGAAAATTCCGAAAAGCTTTGGTAATCTATGTTGTCACAAATTTTTGGAATCTTGTTTAAGTCTTTCTCTTACTCAATTTGTGAATGAACCTACGCGAGACAATAACCTACTTGACTTAGTGTTTACTTCTGTATCAAATATTATACAATCAATGTGTGTTTGTGAACCGGTAGCTCGCTCTTGTGACCATAACGCTATTAACTTTTCAGTTAATTGTTTTTCGCAAAAAAATCCCTGTGACCCCAAATTGAAAAAAAAAATTTAAAAAAGCAAATAAAACTGCAATTGTAGAACATTTGTCTAACATTAACTGGTTACAAGTTGCGCGTGAATGTAAAATTGATGAAAACACTCATGATTGGAGCTTGGCAAAAAGGTGCCAGAGTTGACTGGATTTCGGTTTGGTCCAGATTTGAAGGCGATGCGTTGATAGGTGTTGTTTCGCTTCGCTTTGCATTCCCACCTCGTGCAGGCCTGGATACTGGGAACAAGGATACTGGATACTGGATACTGGATACTGGGAGTGGGAAGAGGGGGTGAGCAAGGCGAGAAGCGTGCCGGACAGACCCATCCAAGGTTGATAGAAACCCCGGAAACTGGCAAACTCAACAAAAACACTCATGATGTGCAAAAGTTTTCAGATTGTATTGCTCATGAATTAAGCACATGTATTGATTTATATGTTCCTAACCATATAAAGAGTAAGCAAAAACCAGTTCGTTCCAAACAAGATTATAAGTAGACTTAAGCGCGCAAACGAAAATTATATAGACAGTTTAAAAATCCTCGCCTTAAACAAAATTACAAGTAATTTATACGGATATTACATACAATAATACATACATACACTTACGGTACAACATGTCATTAAAATCAGATATTTAAAAAGAAACGCAGTTGGAAATAATATGATAATGAAAAAAATTACAATAAAGTTACAAAATCTCACCTTGAGTTGAGTTTTGATTTAAATATATTCAAAGAAAATGCACAGGTAAGTTCGTTTAAAAGCTAAGGCGATAAATTTTATTAATAGCTTATTGTGCAAAAGGGAATCAAAGGCTTTTTGATAATCTATATAAACACAGTCAATAAATTTTTTGTTTTAAAAGGCGGAAACCCAGTCGTTAATTGTGCAAAGTAATTGGAGGCCAGTTGATTTTTTTATAGGAAACCGAATTTATCTTTGGATATTGTCTTATTTTTGCAAAAAAAAACAATTAGAGTATTATAGGGTAGTGCATTTAATTTCGGCACTTTTCCAAATTGGGCATTTTTTATTTTGGACTATATCTTTGGTAATCCTTAACGGAATACGACGTTTGACAGCTCAAATTAAAGCTAATTAAATGTAGATGACTCTCGTGAGCTTTTTATTTGTTATGTTATGATTTTTTCACGTGAAATTGTGTGATTTATAAAAAATAAAATTGTTACTTGTTTTTAGAACATAGGCATTTCATGATTACGCAATAAATTGGTTTAAAAATTAAACTGTCCTGGTAAAATTTAGTCTATTTTTCGAATTTTTAGTCCCCGTGGCTCTACGTTGCGTCTGTGGTGAGCAATCGTTATAAAAGTAAATAGTGTAATTTCGGCACACATGATGCTGTAGGTAAAAACGGGTTGAATTAAGTGGTCGGTGTTAAATTGTAGTTGTAGATAGTTAAAAGACAAGTTAAACTGTGTAGGGGTCATAGCACTTCACTTAAACTCGATTGAGGGGGTCTTTTTAAAAAGTGCCGAAATTAAATGCACTTTTTTCCCGAATTTAGCTCATTTTGATACCATTTGGCATTTTGGCTGTAACTTTTTGCCAGTTACACGTTGAACAACAAGTAGAAGCTTAAATTAAAGAAAACTATCTGGAGATAATGATAGGTTTTTAAATTTTTGAAAATGATGATTTTTTGATTGAGAAACAATCGATTGTTTGTAAAGTGCCGAAATTAAATGCACACATTTAATTTAGGCAATTTTCCATTTTTTTTAAAACTGATTTAATTAAGTAAAAAAACTACTTTTGTACAGTGAAAGTTTTGTGACGCAACGCAGTATCGTGAAAGCTTCAAAATGAACTATCAAACATGAAAATCGGGCCATACAGTGAAAAGTTACATCGGAAAAACAAAAAAGTGCCGAAATTAAATGCACTACCCTACACAATGCTTTCCATTAGGCGGCAGGCAACGGATGTTAAACTTATCGGTCTATAAATTTTTGGCAAGCTGGAAGCTCCTTTTTTGAAAATCGGCTCGACCAATGCGTCCTACCACACATTTGGTAAAACGCCTAAACGCATGGAGACCTCAAACAGGCAAGCGTTAGGATAGGCTATATTGGTCAGATATTTTTTTCTAGAAATAGGCGGGGAAAAAGCTTCATCAGGTGTGCGAAAAATTTTGTTGCAAAGTTTTTTAGTTTTTTTTTAGCACTGTGCTAGTTGCAAATCCTACCGAAAATACATTGGTATTATTTTCTATTTTGCGGTTGAAATTAGACATATCCCCATTATCTTTATTAAAAACCGATGCGAAATATTTGTTTAAAATATTGCTTTTTTTTCTTAATTTGAAATGGTTATAGTTCCATCCAAACGTTTTATTGGTGGAAGGCTTTCATACTCACAATTCTTTAATTTGAAAATAGCAAATTTAAAAAATGAGCTCGAGCTTCCTGATTTTAATACAGTAATTTAATTGTTTTCATGATACTCTCGTACAGCTTTAATATATTTCTTTTTACAAAGTTTGTATAAAGCCTTTTTAACAGAGTCAATTTAACCCTCTTCATACGGCTTATGTTTTTCTTCAGCGATAATACGAATGTCCTGCGGACAAAAATATATTATATTAAGGAAAAATATGCAACTCCTTACTGAAGTGAAACGATTTTGTGCCATTTTTTGAGCACTGCCATTAAATGAGCAAAACAACTGACATTATATAGGCAAATGTTGTGTAAATAGGCGCCACTTCCTAAAAAGTGACAGCATCTGTGAAATATCATGGCAGTCGAAGAGTGAATGAAACACAGCCAGCCCAGCCAATCACAACAAACCAAACGGTACGAATTTGTCTTCCACCGAGTTAATGTTTCAATGTATCCATGTATTTTTTTATAACCATATAAGCCGATTCATTTGTCTTTACTTTATGGTTTTTACCCAAAACCGTTTAGACAATTAATGCGAGAGCTTTGGGGCCGGTCCACTAAACGGTTGCTGACTAAACCGAAATGCCACAAGGTAGCAACAAATCAAAAAAAAAGAAAGTGTTTTGGCAAAACCCCTTGAAAACTTTATTTTAGAATAATTTAGCGTGTTACAAACGACCTTAAAATTTTATTAATACCTTGAAACTGCAAATTTACTTTAATTTCGGTCCACAAGTAAGCAAATTCCCATTTTGGAGAACTGCCAACCAGTCCATTTATAATTATTTGGAATGGCTTAAACATTTCTGAAATTTATAAAATCTTCTTGCTAATGAAAATTTAGCGCTGTTTATTTAATTTTTATTTAGAATTATATTAATTATTTTTAATCCTGTGTAGCGTGGGGCCCCGCCGCATTTCTCATTTTAGTGTCGTATTCGTGTTTTAATCGATAGGTAAAATATTTCGAGTGTTGTTATATGTAAAATGTCGAATATAGTCGATTATTGAGAATATTAACATGTATCGTGTAAAAATGAGTCGAAATTGGGTAAGGTTGTTTAAAAATGTGTTCTGTATTAAATAGTGCGGACGGTCCGCGTTTGGCTCACATGGTCAATCCACACTTTTGGTAGTCCTTGACTAAAAGTGCTGAGTTGGGCTCTGTGGTGCCGTGTGGAGGGGGAGGTGTTTAAAATTGGCGGTTAATTGCGTGTATTTTGTTAATTGGTTAATCGGCTTAAAAACCAATAACCGGAAGAGAGAATATGTGTTAATTGGATGGGAAGCTGGGTTAAATAAGTCCAATTGGTCGTAATTCTTGGGCTTCAGTCCTCGGCGGTATAGTGTGTTTAAAGTTAGCAACTTGCATGGTCGGTGGTATAAAGAATTGGTGTCGGGTTTTGTTTTACTGCACGGTTCGTATTTTGTTTTCTTGCGAGGTTTATAATAAATTCATGTGGTTTTATGCAAGTTAAAAGTGGCTAGTCGCTGAAATTGTTTTAAAAGAGTATTAATCGTCGAATATCGCTACTCTAACTTTAAATAAGCCAATGGCGTACCGTCACGATCGTTTAACTATATTTTTGGGTGTAAATGAATCTGGTATAGTGGACCATTGGATAGAACTCGTATTTTCTACGACAGGCTTTTGGTTTATAACCACGTATGTATGGAGCGACGAGATTCGTTTGGAATTTTACCCCCATCCCGCCCTTGCTAAATCTAAAACCGTAAGAATTTGCCAAAAGTGTCAACGCCCCGTTTCCCTACGACGAGAGGTTTATTGGGTGTCGCCCCAAATTCACCACCTTTGGTAAAATAAGTAAATTAAAATTTAATAAACCCGCAGGTTTTGCTATAACGGTCGGAAACCGTTTTAAAACGTTATTATTCTGAAAGTGGACCGTCGATCTAACGAACCTGTAGTCTCCACCTTCGGGCTTGTGTAATGTGACTGTGTTTTTGAAAAGTATAAGCTTTGTAATTGCGTATTTTTGTGGTAGTCTTGTGTAACTTTCGTGTGTAATTTTTAATTAGTAAAAATGTGCGTAAAGTGTTGTTTTTGTCATGTGTTGTTTTGGTGTTGTCACAGGTTTTTCGGGTGAAGGGCTGTCGGTAAGCTGTTCATAGACCCTGTCCATAACCTTAGCTTCGTGTCCTTAAATCTGTTTTGTTTTGCTTTTCATAAGGTAATCTTCCGATTTCCTTTTCCGGCAGGCTTACCCCCCAAATATTCCCTTAAAGCTTGTGCCTGCCCAGTTTTCCGTATTTGTTGCTCAACTGGTCAAGCCTTAAAATTATAGTCTTTTGGTGCTAAAAATGTTCTAAAAACTGTAAACTGTTTTCAACCGTAAAGTATTAAAGTGGGTGTTTTCCGTAAATAAAATGTGTTCTAAAAACTTTTGTCGTTGTCTCATTGTTGTTCCAGGAGGGGTAACCATCCCTCTGCGGTATTTCCAGCAAAAGTCCGGATGGGTTTTTATGTATGTGTTTTAAAACAAAGTAAGTTCAAGGTTTATTTCTGTCAATTAGTGTAAAAATAACATAGCACAATATACAAAACAAAAATGCATAACAAAGCAAAATCATCAAGGAGGGGTCTTTCGTTAGCCGCCTGCGGGTCGCTGAACCCAGTCCCATCGCGAACCTAAAACCCTCCTGATAGTAAAAATATTTTGATAAACGCTACGAAGTAGGCGGGAAAATGTGCCTAACGTTCTACCGATCGCTATACCTGGCTAAATTGTACCGGCGGAAATGTATAAAATAAATTCGGTAATATTTAAGTGAAATTTCTTCAGTACGCAAGACGAAAGGGGAGTATTAAAATCCGCCCAACAAGTGTAGCTGGCAGTTCCGTCCACCGCGGGCGTTTGTCGCTACACCTGTTTATTTTTTAAGAAATACTCTCAATTCTTGCTTATTTTTTAAGAAATACTCTCAATTCTTGTTTATTGCATTATTGTTAAAATTGTTGCAAATGAAAAAAAAAATTATTAAAAAAGCAAACTGCAAATCGTCTTATCATTGTAAGAAAAAACAATTAACAGTCATTTTTCAAATTAATATCTGTTTACGAATTTTATGCAAAAAACCCACGGCTTATTAGACTTGTCGCTTCCAAATAGCCTTCGGGTTTAGGTTTTATAATAGCACGTTGTTAAAAACTCTTGATAATCTTTTAATTTTTTGTGTTTTTTTTTGAGAAATCTTTTAGCACCTTTTTTTAAAATAAAATAAATCAATATTTCAACAGTTTTATGCATATTTGTTTTAAATAAAAACTAATATAGTCTTAATCCCTAGTTAGGCGGTTTCCTGCCCCTTAACTAAAGGTTATTTATTGCCTTTGTAGCTTGTATTTATAACAAACATGCTTAAAATTAATAAAATATCAAGTGAAACCATGCATGCAAAGAGTTTTATAAGATTTCTTAAGAAAAACCCAACAATTAAACATTATTAAGAGTTTAAAACAATGTTCTAACATAGCACATAAAGGTAAACCCTAGAGCTGCAACAGTTGTTCGTTAGATTAAAAAATGTCCCCATTAAGTAACCACTCAAATCAGGAGAATCTGACGTCACTTTATCAAACAAATACTCGGCATTAAATTGAGTCTAATGGGCTGATAAAATGACGTCATATTCTCGTGATTTAAATGGGTACTTAATGGGGGGCATTTTTTAATCCAACGAACAACTGTTGCAGCCACGTTGGGTTTACCTTTAGTCAACTCACGTTTAGTGGACCAGCCCCAGAAGAGCTCGGCTTCAATTGGAAGTGCAGAAACCGGTTGTCTGATGGGAAACCATCGTGGATACCCCAATTTTTTGTGACTTAAAACCGTTAAAATTCAAAAAAGTGCAGTTGTAATCATTTTGTTTTCGATTACGTTGAATTTTAATGGAATTCTTCTTGAAGCAGCCAAAAGAAATACCAGATACTATAAGCCATCTTTTCATACATAATCTTTCTAAAAAAACTCAATTTAAGTTTAAAAGAAGCCTTTAAAACTTCAGTACTTAAAATTGGGCTCCGTTTCAGGCTTTTTCGCTGATCGCTGCTAAACTTACAGTTCAAAACACTTGCCACTAAAAAAAACTTTTAAAATTGAATTTGTAAAGTTAATAACATGAGAAAAAAATTGGGGTAACCGCTGTTTTTCATTAAAATTCGGTTGTGCAGTGTGCAGCCCAAAATTAAGCCACACTCTTCCCTATAAAGAAAAGGGCTCGGATTAGTCGTCTGAATGGAGTTGGATAAAAACCGTGGTGACAATAGGTCTATCAACTTCTTTGAATTTTATCTAGATACTGTAAGGTGAAACATTAAATTGGTGGCAATTAAACACATAGCTTTGATTGGCTAGCTGTGTGTGGTTGATGCTGATCCTTGCTGCCTGTTTAGAGTTTAATATTTTGCTTTTAATAATAATAACTAGCTTTGAAAAATGCTCTAAAAATAGAGCAGGAAAAAAGGGCGATTTCTCCCGGGCGTGTGTTTAGACAGAAAAGATGTGGACTAGTCTGAGATGGACATTATGTGCACGATAAGAAATTTGTATTTGATTTGGCCAGCTGCCCACTGAATAAAAGTTTCTACCATACGATAATAATTTGTTTATACGTTAAACTAATTACCCAGCACTGTTGCATTTTTTTAGTCTGATAAAATGACAATTAAAAAAAATCATACTCTCAGCGATGTTTAACAAGTGCGAAATCGCCACTTTTTTAATTAGAAGATTATATTTGTATGTGTAAGAAACAACTATAAGTTAAAAAAGTGGCGATTTCACGCTTGTCAAAAATTGCTGTGATTATGATTTTTTTTAATTGTCATTTCATCAGGCTAAAAAAATGCACCAGTGCTTTGTAATTAGTTCAACGTATAAACAAATTAATATCGTATGGTAGAAATTTTTATTCAGTAGGCAGCTAGCCAAATCAAATACAAATTTCTTATGGTGCACATAATGTCCATTTCAGACTAGTCCACATCTTTTCTGTCTAAACACACGACTTGGAGAAATACCCCTTTTTCCTACTCTATTCTTGAGCATTTTTCAAGGCTAGTCTACCATTTTTTTGAATTAAATCAAAGAAGTAACCTAATAAAGCATAGTATTAGCTGCTCAATGACAAATGTTTATAATCAATCCGTTGCCGAGATATAATATTTAACAGTTTTAATATTATCAATATCAATAGAAAACGTATTTTTCGTTAACATTACAATGTGAAAACTTTGCCGAAATTCTTCATTCTTTGTTTATGGTTGATAAATTAAATGTTTAAATTAAAAAAAGGTTAGAATCCTAGCCATACAATAATATAAATATCTAATAGTGCTTGATTATTCATACGAATTTAAAATTATGTTGTCAACAATTTAAATTTTGAATTTAGACACTGAAAAAAGAATTTGGCTCCCAAAAAAATTATTGCGCAATTCTTTACTCTTATTTAAAAAACTCATTTTTATTTCTGAGCAATCAGTAACAACGGAGAAATATCGGTTTTAAAGCGTTTGAAAAAAAAATCTATTAATCATAAGGAAAACAGGGACATGAATTAAATTTTTTTTCATATGTTCTCTAATTATAGTTGGAGCGGTGCCGTTGGGCTTAATCGCCGTGTGACGCTCCCGTGACACCGATAACTCAATTATATTTTTTGATATAAAAAGAAGAAGATGATGAAAATTAATTTAAAAAATTATGCACGTTTTCTAATTATAGTTGGAGCGCCGGAGTGGGGCTAAATCGCCGCAGCAGCAAGGATCTCAATTATTTTTTTGATCTAAAAATAATAATAATGAGAAGAAAAAGATGAACATGAATTACAAAACTTACGTGGTAAATTATAGTTGGCGTGGTGCTGTGGGGCTAAACCACCGCGTGGCTTCCCGCGCCACCGATAATTGCTTTTTTTTAAAAAACTTTAAATTATTTTTTTCATCAGTAAATCAAGAACTAACAAAAAATATTTTATTGTTTTCGAGATTTTCCGCGAGGTTGAAGTAGATGGCGCTGAGCGGTTTCTGCCACCAATAGCAACCGCGCACAGCCGTCTGCTGTTATTGTGCAGTTTCTTTGAGGAGCTGTCTGCTTTCTGTTCTGTACAATCCTTATTATGGAGAATCATGACGGTTCATTCAATGTACACAAAGGTCTCGAGAAGAATTTAAAATAATATAAATATAACTTTGATTAACGGAAAAAACAAGATCTATGCACAAAAATTGCAATTAAACATAAAACAATTATTCTAAACAAACAGTTAGCTTAATTCTTATTTCTCCTCATTTTTTTTTCCGGTTTTATATTAATTATTTTAAATTCTTCTCAAGACCTTTGTGTACATTGAATAAAACTCCATAAGGATTGTCAGAACAGAAGCAGACACTGTAGAAGAAACTGAGCAGCGGCGGACAGACTGTGCGCGGCTTGTTGTATAATACCGGCAAAAACCGCTCAGCGCCATCTACTTTGGACCTCAGCGAAAGTTAAAAACAATAAAATATTTTTGTTAGTTCTTGATTTACTGATGAAAAAAATAATTTAAAGTTTTTTAAAAAAAAAGCGATTATCGGTGGCGCGGGAAGCACGCGTCGTTTAGCCCCACGCACCGCGCGCGACTATAATTACAGTTTATTTTCATCTTTTTCTTCTCATTATTTTTAGATCAAAAAATAATTGAGATACGATTTGGCGCGCTCCGGCGCTCCAACTGTAGTTTGGAAAACGTGCATGATTTTTTTTAGAGGTAATTTTCATCATCTTCTTCTTTTATATCGATTTATCGCACACCGGCGATTAACCCAACGGCACCGCTCCAACTCTCATTGAGAACATATGAAAAAAAAAATTAATTCGTGTTTCCCTATTTTTTTTCCTTATGATTAATCAGATTTTTTTTTTCAAACGCTTTAAAATTCAATACTCTCCGTTGTTACTGATTGCTCAGAAAATAAAAATGAGTTTTTGAATAAGAGTAAAGAATTGCGCAATAATTTTTGGGAGCCAACCTGCTTTCCCGTGTCTAAATTCAAAATTTAAATTGTTGACAACATAATTTTGAGAATTATGAATAATCAAGCGCGCTATGTTTATTGCTATTGTATAGCTAGGATTCTTAACCTTTTTCGCTTTAAAAAACATTTAATTTATCGACCTAAACAAAGAATGAAGAATTTCGCAGAAGTTCAGCGAGTATAATCTTAACGGAGAATACGTTTTCTATTGGTATTGATAATCTGAAAGTTTGTTCAATTTTGTCGGCAACAGATTAATTCTAAACATTTGTCATTGAGCAGCTAATACTATCTTTATTAGGTTACTTTGTTGATTTAATTCAAAAAAATGGTAGTTAGCCTTGAAAAATGCTCAAGAATAGAGTCAGGAAAAAGGGTATTTTGTCCAAAATTATTCGTGTTTAGACAGAAAATCTGAATTAGTCTGAAAATGAACATTATGTGCACCATAAAACTGTATTTAATTTCGCTCACTGCTACTGAATAAAAAATTTCTACCATACGAAGATATTAATTTGTTTATACGTTAAAACAATTACAACACTGGTGCGTTTTTTTAGCCTGATGAAATGACAATCATAATCACAGCAATTTTTGGCATAAAAATTAACTTATAGTTGTTTCTTACACATACAAATATAATCTCTAATTAAAAAAAATCAGCAATTCACACTTGCCTTAAACATCGCTGAGAGTATGATTTTAATACATTTATGGACTAAAAATCCGAGCATGCTGATTGGTTTAATTATAAACGAAAATTCTATCATTATGGTAGAAACTATTGCCAGTGGGCAGCTGGCAAAATGCGGGACCCTTCTGCGTCAGCATGATGGTGTCAGACTCATACCCCACCCATCTTTTCTGTCTAAACACACACGCCCCGTGGCCTTTTCCCCTGCTCTATTTTTAGAGCATTTTTTAACTAAGTTTATTCTTCTACAGGCAAAATGTAAACTCTAAACGGCGGCAAGGACCGGCGTGGAGCCACACACAGCTAGGCAATGGGAGCTACTGTTTAATTGCACCAATTTAATGTTTCACCTTACATCCTGCAATTGATTCAAAAGAAGCTTCTCAACCTATTGTCCACCACGGTTTTTATCCAACTCCATTCGAACAATCCGACCCCCTCTTTATTCCAGGAGAGTGTGGCCTAATTTTGGGCTCCGCACAACCCGAATTTTAATGAAAAACAGCGGTTTACCAATTTTTTTTTTTTTCTCATGTTATTAACTTTACAATTCAATTTTGAATTTGGAAAAATTGGTGTTTTGATTTTGTTCACTTTCACAGCAATTTCACAAAAAAACTGAAACGGAGCCCCGATTAAGTACTGAAGTTTTAAAGGCTTCTTTTAAAGTTTAAATTGAGTTTTTTTTTTAGAAAGATTATGAAAAGATGGGGCCTACCCATCTATTGGTATTTCTTTTGGCTGCTTTGAGAGAATTCGTTGAGACCCAACATTTGGGAACAAAATGGGCAACTAGCTTTTTTGTGATTTTTAGACGGTTTTAAGTCCACAAAAAGACTGGGGGTGGCGAGATGGTTACGACCGGTTTCTGCACTTCCTGAAGCCGAGAACGTGAGTTGACTAAAGGTAAACCCAACGTCACTGCAACAGTTGCTCGTTCAATTAAAAAAAAAATTGCCCCGGGGTTAGTTCCCGGTTTTTTAAATAGCAAGAAAATTTATCGACGCAGTTCATTTCTAGGCCCCCGTTGTCCTAATGCCGAGCTGTTGTTTGATAATGACGTCGTCTCTCCTGATTTGAGTGCTACTTAATGCGGACGGGGTTTTTTAATCTAACGAACAACTGTTGCAGCTCTAGGGTTTTACCTTTATGTGCTCTGCTAGAACATTGTTTTAAACTCTTAATAATGTTTATTTGTTGGGTTTTTCTTAAGAAATCTTATAAAAGTTCTTTCATGCATGGTTTCACTTGATATTTTCTAATTTTAAGTATTTTTGTTATAAAATACAAGTTCAAAGGCAATAAATAGTTTTAGTTAAGGGCAGGAATTATAGGGAGTTAAGACTATGTTGATTTTTATTTGAGACGAAATATGCATCCAAAGTTGTTGGAAATATTGATTTATTTATTTTAAAAAAAGGTATTAAAGATTTCTCGAAATTTAAAAGATTATCAAGAGTTTTTAACAACGTGCCTTATTAGACCTAAAATTCATTTGGAACAAGTGATGAGCGTGGTTTTTTGGTGAAATTCGTAAACAGATATTAATTTGAAAAATGAGATATTTTAATTGTTTTTTCTTACAATGATAAACAAATTAATTTTTTAATAATTTTTTTCATTTGCAACAATTTAACAATAATGCAATAAACAAGAATTGAGAGTATTTTCTAAAAAATAAGCAAGAATATTCTTCAAAAAAACAGGTGTAGCGCACACAGTGAACTTTGCCACTCCTTGTTGGGCGGGATTTTGATACTCCCTTTTTCGTATTGGAGGAAATTTTCACTTTTAATATTACCAAATTTATTTTTATTTCCCGCATATTTTTAGGCCAGGTACAAAAAAATAGGTAGAACGTTCCACGTGTTCCCGCCTACTTCGTAGCGTTTATCAAAATATTTTACTATCAGGAAAAAAGATTTTGCAGGTTCGCGCGATGGGATTGGGTTCAGCGACCCGCAGGGCCGCGCTAACGAAAGACCCCTCCCTTGATGATTTTGTTATGCGTTTTTGTTTTGTATATTGTGCTATTTTATTTTTACGCTAATTGACAGAAAATAAAATTTCTTGAACTTACTTGTTTAAAACACATACATAAAAACCCATTTGTCTGGAAATACCGGCAAAATCAGTTACCCCCTCCTGGAACAACAATGAGACGACAAAAGTTTTTAGAACATACGGAAAACACCCCCACTTTCACTACTTTACGGTTGAAAACAGTTTACAGTTTTAGAACATTTTTAGCGCCAAAAGACTATAAATTTAAGGCTTGAGCCGGTTGGGCGGCGAAGTCGGAAAACTGGGCAGGCCACCACGAATACTTGGGGGGTAACCTCTACGGGGAAAATCGGAAGATACCTTATGAAAAGCAAAACAAAACAATTTAAGGGAGAAAAACATTTACGGACAGGTGGACACGGTACCCTTCCGGCCCCGAAAACCCCGGTAACAACACCGAGAACAACCACGTGACAAAAACAACACTTTTTATTTACTAATTAGAAAGCAGCGCGAAAGTTACACAAGACTACTACAAAAATATGCAATTACAAAGCTTATCTTTTCGAAAACACAGTATTACCAAGAATCAAACGATAGCTATTTTTGTTGTTCTAGTGCAAAATTTTAAAATTTCTGTTACACTTAAAGAACAGTGGAGGTTTAAAGTTTTTTTTATAGTGGCCGAAATTAAGGCGCAAGCCATTAATTTCGGCCACCTAGAAAAAACTGGCTATAACTATTGCCAAAATGAACAATAAAAATTTTTAAAGGTTGCAGATTTATCGTTAGGTATTGTTCTTGGTAAATATAACTTAATTTTTCCCGTTTGCAGACTTTAATAGTTATTAGCAAGATTTTAAAAAATTATGTCAAAACCTTAAAAAAACAAGTTTTAATAACCTCTATTTTTTGTTGAATTTTTATTTTTGGCTTAAAAACGCCGAAAAAAATCAAACGAGCAAAAAAAAGCTTTATAAACACGGTAGTACGATGATATTTAAAAACAGTAAAAAATGGCAGGTTCTTTCACCTAAATTTTAAGGTGGCCGAAATTAACGGAATCTTAAAATGCGCAGTTAGTTAAACGCGTTGCAAAGTGATTTTGAAAAAAATATCAAAACATGAAAATTAACAACTTTGAGCCTTAAATAGAAGATATTTTAAGGTTCTGTGCTTCGTTCTAAATTTGATGCAGTTTAAACACAAAGCAAAAATTAAGAAAATCACAAAAAAATCACTTTTTGTATGAAAATGTTGATAATGCAGAATAAAAAAAATAAAAAAAACTTTTGCAAAAAGACTTTATTTAACACTAATCCAGTTACTTTTGAGCTAGTTCTTTTGTGTTTTAAAGATAAGCCAATTTCTTTAACACCCTAAATTGGTGGCCGAAATCAAGTCAGATACCCTAATAGTTGCACACGCATATTCCATGCTTCAATCAAACTCACTTATGTGAGATTCAAGGAATGGGGTAGGGTCTAGTGGGGTGGGTGGGCCTTAATCAGGAAAAACCTCCTAATTAAAGCCTTGACACTCCCTAATTAGGAGGGAGGTATATAATAAAAATAGAAAATGAGGTGGAAAAAAGGTGGGAGGGTTTTAGAGAAACCTAAAAAACATTTTTTGAAGGTTATTTTTATAGAAAATTATACACATGCAACAATAAACTGCAATATACCCTAACAAAATTAAATAATATTATATTATATTGCATATAAATATATTAGTAAAGTAAATACCTTTTCCTTATTTGTTTATATATTTTATTTCCTTGTTTATTTATTTCCTTATAACCCTATTTATATAGTGCACCTTAATTGGAACTTATCACAATTGGGGCCCTGATTGTATTCAATCAACTCGAAAATTTTTTATAGTCATACGCATTGATTTTTTTTTACAATCTTCCTTTTTACAAAATTTTATTAAATATTTTCAGTTTTTTACATAATTATTATATTTTCGAAAATTATTTACAAAAACAACGTCTTTTCGCACCAAGCTATATGTATTATACTTACTTAGAACTCATTAACTGTTGGGAATTAATTTTTGCTTATATTACAGTTTTTAATGAACAATACCATTTACCAAGCAAAATACAATTTTAACTTCCACTGATTGGAGTTTAAAAAAAATAATATTTTTAGGCCTATATAAAATTACTACGCTTCGATATCGATTAGGTTGTCAACATGAAATAGGCATACATTTTAGGCATACATACAAATATTTTAGGCGTACATGAAATTACTACGCTTTGATGTCGATTAGGTTGTCAACATGAAATAGGCATATATTTTAGGCATACATACATACATTTTAGGCGTACATGAAATTACTACGTTTCGATGTCGATTAGGTTGTCAACATATTGGCATTCTGGAAGAATGCGGTTGCAGTTATGCTCTTGAAGTGCACCAATAGACTCATAATTAAAAAAATAAACATTAATTTTGGTTCTGGGCAGGAAAATACTGTCGACGTGTTGATTTCGTTGTCGATGAGATAAATAAATACCTGCCCTTACTTTTAAGTCAAAGCCACGATGGTCAAAACCTTTCTATTTAAACGATACCTGTTTAGAATTAAAGTTTTTCACAAGATTATGATGGTATGAAATTACTTTGAACTACAACTAATGTGCGCTTGGGAAAAAGATCTTCTTTTTAGCTCCTCCCATTTTTATTCCCACAGAGCACAACATACAGCCACAAAATCACAAATAGTACTCACCATTTCAAGGCCCTTAATAAAATTTCAATGTAGCATATCAGAAGTTTGTTAAATTTAGTTTATTTGCTCGAAAATTTTAAAAGACAACCAAACATGGCTGGTTTATTTGTTTAGAGAACAAAAACAAGGAGTCATGTATAGTAACCAATAAAATTCAAAAAAATAGCGCCATTTATATCAATCAACTGCTCAGAACAAACGCTTGATTTTTATAAATATTTATTGATTATGTGGCTCTGAATCCTTTTAATATGATTGTAAGGTTCTTTCTTACTACTTTTATAATTTAAGATTATTATTTGAAATGTATTTCCCTATACGAAAAATTTACCGTCTTAAAAATCAGAATATAACAATGTTAATCTTAATCCAGTCCACTCTCGAAAAAAATATTTAAAAACACAAAAAAAATTAAAATTTGTACTCGTTTTTCAACCGCAGAAACAGTAAGATTTTTAAAATTCAGTAATAGACAAATAGGACTAATTTTTCGGATTTTCGAAAAGAAGAATTGGCTAAAGCTGTTTCACTTGAGAAATTTTACTCGATTTTCACCCGAGCTGTGGACACCTTCAGCATGGACAGTACACTATAAATCATGAGCTTCCATTCAATGTGTTATTAACAGAACTCGGCAAAGGTGGGGTTTTTCAGTGCTCTGATTTCAAATATGAACTCCGTTTTTTGATTTGACCTTCCAGAAACTCTAAATGGGGGGCCAACCCCCATCCATCTGGGAGTGGGGGTCTTCCAGTAAAATTTTGTTTTACGCCCACCCAACTTAAAAACTGGCCAATATAGTTTTTCTGTTTTTACTTCTGAATAAAATTTTTTAAAATTTCTTTTTTTGATTTTATTCTTTTTAAACGCCACAAAAAGGGGGGGGGGTTAATCCCCCTTAAAGGAATCCTCGCTGCAGTCTTACTTTACCCTTAACTAACCAAAAAAATACCATATTGATGTTTTCTTGATCCCCAATTGCAACCATAAACTTTTTTCTTTGATTTTAGATTCTAGAACCTCAAAAAAGGGCTACCCTATTTGGGTGGCGGAGCACCGCGCTTTTACAATAGTCCTCATTTTACTTCCAACCACCCCAAACATAGGGATTTTCTGGGGCATTGATTGTAACTATTAACTTCTGTTGTTGATTTTACATTTAACAACCTCAAAAGGGAGGTTCACTCTATTTGGGGGGAGCACCGCGCTCTCACAATAGCCCCAATCTTACCTTCAACAACCCTAAACATAGCATTGAGGAGTTTTCTCGGGTGCTGATTTTAAATATAAACTTCACTTGTTGCTTTTACATTTGAGAACCTCCAAAGGGGGGTTTACTCTAGTTGGGGGGAGGCACCGCGCTCTCATAATAGCCCCCATTTTACTCCCAACCACCCCAAAAATATCATTTAGAGATTTTCTGGGATGCTGATTTTAAATATAAACTTCAAAAAAGTTGTCACCCCCGAGCCCCCCCCCCATTTTGGAATTCACCCTCCCCCCGTTTAAACCTTTAAACCCAGGGAGGGGGGGGGCAGAACACAGGTTTGATCTACTCTATTGGGAGGGGAAGAAGCACCGCACTCTCAACAGAAGAAGTTTACACTTAAAATTAGGACCCACGAAAAACACCACAATGCTATGTTTTTGGTTGTTAAAGGTAAAATGGGGGCTATCAGGAGAGTGCGGAGCTCCCCCAAAAAATAAAGTAGACCCCCTTTTTTGAGGTTCTCGAATGGAAAATCAACAAAAGGAGTTTATATATAAAATTAACACCTCAGAAAACCCCTCAATGATATTTTTGGGGTGGTTGGGAGTAAAATGGGGCTATTGTGAGAGCACGGTGCCCCACCCCCAAATAGAGTAAACCCCCCTTTTGAGGTTCTTAAATGTAAAAGCAACAACAGAAGTTAATATTTGTACAATCATACCCAGAAAATCCCTATGTTTGGGGTGCTTGGAAGTAAAATGAGGACTATTGTGAGAGCGCGGTGCTCCGCCCACCAAATAGGGTAGACCCCCTTTTTGAGGTTTTCGAATGTAAAATCAAGGAAAAAAATTTATGGTTGCAATTGGGGATCAAGAAAACATCAAGATGGTGTTTTTTGGGTTAGTTAAGGGTAAACTAAGACTGCAGCGAGGATCCCTTTAAGGGGGGATTAACCCCCTTTTTTGTGGCGTTCAAAAAGAATAAAATCAAAAAAGAAATTTAAAAAAATTTTGTTCAGAAGTATAAACAGAAAAACTATATTGGTCAGTTTTTAAGTTGGGTGGGAGTAAAACAAAAGTTTACTGGAAGACCCCCACTCTCAATGGGGGTTGGCCCCCATTTAGAGTTTCTGGAAGGTCAAATCAAAAAAGGATTTCATATATGAAATCAGAGCACTGAAAAACCCCACCTTTGCCGAGTTCTGTTAATAATACATTGAATGGAAGCTCATGATTTATAGTGTACTGTCCATGCTAAAGGTGTCCACAGCTCGGGTGAACATCGAGTAAAATTGGTCGAGTGAAACGGCGTTAGCCGAAAAATTCTGTTACACTGGACTGTATTTTTGTATGTTTTAAATTTTTTAAAATTTTTCAAAGATTCTTTAAAAATTTAATTTTTAAGGTTCGCGTTTGAAAACCAAAATTTTAAGCTTTTCCTGTTGTGTGTTTTATTTAACTTCTGTTTCGAGATTCAGGAGTAAATTAATTAACTAATTAAGTAACTAATTAATATTAAAATGCACTTATTTTCAAATGGTAAATTTTTTTAAAACTCACCAATAGAAAAATTTCGTCAATTAATATCTAAAAAATTGGAGTTTATTAAACTATAGTTTTAAAAATACATTTAAACCTGCAAAGGCTAATCAAAACAATATGGCTTCAAAACAGAAGTAAATAGATTTTTTAATTAATTTTATTTAAATTAATCAATGAAACAAGGCTTATTCTACTAAACGTAAAATTAGTCAGAGCACATTGGTGTAAACTGCCAGAAAAATTCGTTTCCTCGCTTGGACCACAATCAAACTTTTTATCCAATATGTTCACCAAAACAAAGCATCACCTGCATGAATCCTTTTGGAAAACTATATCTAAACAAGAACGTTTTACAGTACTCAGACAAACTAACAAACATGTGGGAAACCAAAGCTATTATATAAATAATCACAAAACCGGTGAGACCTCGCAGGCGTGTGATGCCCGGCGTTCCCGCGCCTGGCGTTGGTACGTCTGACGTGTCATGCACATGAACATCTCTTGACCATTGGACTTAAGAGCTTTTTACGTTCCAAAAACTACAAAAAGTTCGCACGTCTGTTGTTATGGAGGTGTATATGACAGACTTGAAGTAGGGATGCCGGGTGTCACACGCCGGCGAGATCTCACCGGTTTCGTAAATAAGGCTGATAGATGATGGCTATATTTGATAGAGCAAATATTTGGAAAACTGGATTATTAAAAGGAGGACCATCTTGTAAATTGATTATGACTCACAAGTTGATTACAGGTAAGCACGGATTCGGAGCTAGGAAAGTGATTACCCGGATACCCAGCCATGAATCTGTGTTAAAAACTCACCTTTTAAAAAACATTAAGCAAAAATAGTGCTTAAAATTTTTTCAAAAAAATATGGGGAAGTCAGATTTTAAATGCTGGGGGGGGGGTGTCAGGGATAAACAAATTTAGAAATTTGGGGGTGGGGGTAGCTAGATTTTTGTGTAGGGAATCTTCGGAATTCATTTATACAATTTGACGCAAAAACAATTGAGTGTTTGCACAAACTAGATTTTAAACGATGAGTTATCGAATAAATTGTCTTGAAAATAATTGATCAAGAATTGGCCCATAAAAATTTTGCTTCAAATATACGTTTTACCATTTTATTTTGATGTAGTGAAGGACTGTAAACGTTCAGTTCTAATTTTAAAAATTGTGCTGCTAATTGTTTTCCGGACTGCCAAAGGACGATATACGAGAAACAGTACAGCTTTAGTGAATCGGGAGACTCGGCCACCTCGGATCACAGCATAGCATTTCGTAGGTTATACGTATGCATCATTCGCACGTTCAATAGGTTTTTGAGTGTCGCTTGTAGTGATGTTTTAGAAGTGAGACGCCTCATAAAAAGGATAAATAATGTAAACCGAAAGATCAATGGTTTGAATCGGCATGTAAGCTAATGAGGTACTGAGCTTGGAAACTAAACAATCTAAAGCCCTGTATCTTCTCTTCTTTTTTAAACAGCTAAAATATCCTATTTTTTCACACTCATTGTATTCTAAAAACTTACTTTTTAAAAACTTAGACATTTTAGGGAGCGAAGTCGACTAAAAACTTGTTAACTACCCGCTGAATTATCAGATTGTTAAAAAATTTTGCTAATGCTTTATTTTTTTTGCTATATATTTTCTTGTTTGAATAGAATAAATCAATATTTTAATAATTCTTATGCATATTTTGTTAAATACAAGCTAATTATTTGGGTATTATTCATTTCAGTTGTTTTATTAATATTTAATCCTTTTTTCATTAATTTTTAGCGTTAAAAATCCTATTTATTGCGATAGACCACAAATCAAAATAAAAATAAACATAAACTGTAATAAAACGTTTTAAAAGAAATAAAAAGAAAAAAAAATTTGATTGTTTTTTTATAACTAAGCATGTAGTTAACGGGCTTTCAAAAAATCCAGAACCTACCTGGGTATACGTTATAATTTTTAAAAGTTTTAAATTTTTAACGTCAAAAAATTATATTTAATTTATTGTGATAGGCCACAAATCAAAATAAAAATAAACTGTAATAAAACGTTTAAAGAGATAAACAGAAAAAATATTTAGATTGTTTTTTAATAACTAAGCATGTAGTTAACGGGCTTTCAAAGGATCCAGAACCTATGTACCTGGGTAGGGTATACGTTATAATTTTTAAAAGTTTTAAATTTTTTTAGATAAACAGAAAAAATATTCAGATAATTTTTTATAACTTAGCATAACGGGCGACGTAATAAGTATTAAAAGAAGCATACTTAAATATAAAGCGTTAACTCTTTTATTTGGTTTCCAAAAGATATATGTTGTTATCCGTTCCTCACTCATGTTGACTATTGTAAAACCTAATTATAAACCTATAAGCAAAACCTAGTTTTAAAAGTTTTTTAACTATAATAATACACGGGGGTTTGAAACAAAATCATAATTTTAATTAATTAAAAAAATAGATTTGATTTCCTAATAAATACAATTTTTTACTTTCTTCGTATTTTAATACGAAATCCTCGATTCAGTACGGCATATTTTTTCGCTAAATCAATCAAAATTTAAAAATATCGTTAAACTACGGTTGGTATAAAATTAATACACTCGAACTAATAATGACAAAATACTTTTTTCCAAAAGGACGTTTGTAAACAGGTCGTAATAAAAAAACCCCGCAGCCTGGGGTTACTAAAGGCATGTAACCACCAGTTAAGTTAGCCGGTTACTAAAACCAGCTTTTATCGCTTAAATTTTGTTTTTTTTTTTCTCTGAAGAAATTTCATAATTCTTTTGTTTTAAATTGAAAAAATGATATTTTAACAATATGATGCATATTTCTTTTAAATACCAACTAATAATAGTTATATTTGGATATTAAAGCCGCTTTTTTTAATTAAAGCGTTTTCTTATATTATTTTATAATTTTAACGGTAAAAAATCCTTTATTTTGATTAAACACTGCTAAATACATTAAAACTAACACGATAGTTAAAACCTTTTCATTCAAAACGAAATTGTTCAGTGTTATGACAGAGTTATGACCGCATAGAACAATTTTTAGCCAATTAGGGCTTGGGAAAAAATGGAGATCTTTCATCCATTGGAGATCCAATTTTTTCCCAAGCGCTAATTGGCTAAAAGTGCTTCTAACAGCTCCTCCCACAACCATTCCCACAAAGTAAAACATATATGACGAATACTATTTGACATTTTGAGGGGTGAACAAATATTATCATAAAACTATTAAAAAAACTTAAAAATAGGACTTTTTTCATAATCGGCCAACCTAGCCGGTTGTAAACATGCGGTTAGTGGAGTGAGTGCACTGGCCCCAGAACGAGGTTTACCATCGCGCCAAAAAATTAATATGTTGGTGATCAGTTTTGTGCTGTAAAGCGCCAAGTTTAAGCTTATATTATAACAGTTAAATTTTGTTACAGATATATTTTTTGACGCCTTCCAAAAGACAAGAATCGTCCAAGTGAACACCATGACCCCCACATCAGTTATCGGAAACATCGGCGGCGTGATGGCTGTGTTCCACGGCGCCTCCATTATCACGATCATAGGTTAAAATTGAAAAAAAGTTTTAAGCATTCAAATTTGAGCGGAAAGTTGCTTGTTTAAATTTAACTCGTTTGAACTAATTCTTCAATATAATATTGTTAGTAAATTATAACAAGGAAGGTTGTCACTGTCACAGGCACTGCTAATTATATACCTGAACAATAGATCCTAAAGGTATGGCAGAAGTGGGACCGGGACAATTCGCTCCCGCCAATTCGCTCCCGGACAATTCGCTCCCGGGACAATTCGCTCCCGGAACAATTCGCTCCCGAGACAATTCGCTTCCGGGACAATTCGCTCCTGGGAGTTTTTATAAACGCAAATCTTATCAAACCAACTTCATTAGGGACAATTCGCTCCCGGAAGTTTTTATAAACGCAAATCTTTTCAAACCTACTTCATTAGGGACAATTCGCTCCCTGGAGAATTCGCTCCCTGCTCAATTCGCTACCGGTATTTTTAATAAACTCGATTCTTTTAAAGTAATTCATTCAGACGAAATTAATGATTTTTTTAGCTATTGTTTGTAAAAATGATGAGTAATTTATACAATGATTTAATTGTCATATAAACTAACCTATATTTTGTTGGACTCACTTAAAAATAAATGAGCATAACGGAATGTTTAGTTTTTGTGTATTATATTGTAATTATAAAAACAATGTTTATTATATTCATTCAACAATTTTTTTTATTTCATTACTAACCAAAACAATTTCTTTAAAAGGTACATAAGCAACGTTAAAAATATAATAAACAACGCATTAAAATTAACAATGAGATCATATGAATGCATTTAAATAAGATAACAGTTTTTATTCGAATTGAAAAAAACTAATAGCTAAACTAATGATTATATCGTCAGTTTAAATTAAATCAATCTTGATTTGCTAGTTTAAAGGTATGCTTAGTTTTTGTGTATTATATTGTAATTTATAAAAACAATGTTTATTATATCCATTTAACAATTTTATTATTTTATTTAATTTTTATTTTATTGTATTTTATTATTTAATCATTCGTTCGCAAAAACAGCCAACTTGCACCATATTAAAGTGATTTGAAAAACGAAACTATGAATTCATTCCGATGTAAACAAACATTAGTGGTATTATCAGAATATTCCATATTTTTAATTTATGGTTATCTGTATTTTTAACACTGAACAATTTCCTTTTAGGAAGGGTTTTGACTGTCGTGTTTTTTATTTATGGTTATCTGTATTTTTTAATTTTATTAATTATTAGATATAAAACACAAGAAAATATAAAAATCTAAGAGCATCATTGTATTGCTAATTAAAACGAAACTTGAAAAATGCTCTAAGAATAGAGCAGGAAAAAGGGACAATTTCTCCCTGAGCGTATGTTCAGAGTGCAGACAGTAAAGATGTTGACGAGTCTGAGAACTCCGTACTAACCCTCGGAAGGTTCAGCTTATTTCTGTGCTAACTTCATAAATAATTAAAGATCAGTACCAGAAGATATTTGGTCAAATTTTATTTGGAACATTTTTTAAATTAAAAAAAGTCCTAAAAATGCGAAAATAATTTAAAGCATGTTTTGAAATTAAAATTTAAAAAAAAACCCAGCGCTGCAGAGCCAGACAATGAACCCGGCGGCGAATTGATGCATACACATAACACGGTGGAAATTTACAAAACACAAATAATTTCTTTATTAATTATAATTATTTATATTATTTCTGCACCGAAGAATTAAAACCTTAAAAAATTGATAAAAAAGAGAATAATTATAACAATAATGAAAAAACAAATATTTTAATCAAACAAATCTGCTTTCAAGCACTCGGAAAATTTATCATATAACATGTAAAACATGAAAACTTCATTCACAAAATTTAAAATTTTTTTAACTTTCACAAACGCTTTCAAGATTTTCACATAAAATTTATCTTAAAATGTGTGAAACATTATGGCGTAATATGTTATGGTGTGGTATTTTGTTTTTTGCTTTGCTTTTTATTAAGATATTATCAAAAATATATAATACTATATATTATATTAAGGAAAAATATGTCACTCCCTACTAGAAGTGAAACAATTTTGTGCCATTTTTTGAGCACTGCCATTAATTGTCATGCACAAAATATGGCAAAACAACTGCCACTAATTGGGCAAGTGTCGTGTAAATGGGCACTGCCTAAAAACTAGCAGTATTTTCGCGAAACCAGACACAACCAGCCAATCACAGCAAACCAAAGGGTACAATTTAAATAACCACCGAGTTAATGTTTCAACGTATCTTAATATATTTTTAGAAGCAGATCCACCTGTCATCAGGACGGTCTTCACCTAACTCCGTTCAGGCGACTAATCCGAGCTCTCTTCTTTATGGGAAGAGTGGCTTTTTTTGGGTGCATACTGCATAACCGGGTTTTGATGAAAAACCGCAGCTACCCCGATTTTTTTGACTTATGTTATTAACTTTACAAGTTCAATTTTAAAAGTTTCTTTCAGTGGCAAGTGTTTTAAATTTAAAATTTAACAGCGGTAATCAAAAAAGCTTGAAACGGGGTCTAATTTTAAATACTGAATTTTTAAGAGCTTGCTATGAATTTAAAAATGTGTTTTTTAAGAACATTATGTATCAAAAGACGGCTTATAGTGTCTTGTATTTTTTGCTGCTTTAAAAAGAAAAACCTTATTAAAATTCAACTTAATCGAGAAAAAAAAGTTTACAACTACAATTGTACTTTTGTGAATTTTTAACGACTCTACCACACCATAAAATTGGGGTAACTACGGTTTTCGATCAAATAACCGTTTTATGCATTCCAAAATTAAGCCGAGTTCCTGTTATTTAAAAAGGGCTCGGATTCTTTAATCGTCTAAACGGTTTTAGGTTAAAACCGTCCTGACGACAGATCACTCGGCTTTTAAAAATATATTAAAATACGTTGAAACATTAACTCGGTGGGTATTTAAAATCGTACCTTTTGGTTTGCTGTGATTGGTTGGTTGTGTCTGGTTTCGCGAAAATACTGCTAGTTTTTAGGCAGTGCCCATTTACACGACACTTGCCCAATTAATGGCAGTTGTTTTGCCATTTTCTGTGCATATCAATTAATGGCAGTGCTCAAAAAATGGCACTAAATTGTTTCACTTCTAGTAGGGAGTGACATATTTTTCCTTAATACAATATATAGTTTTATATATTTTTGATATTATTATCTATTATTGATATGTCTTCTTCAGGTTAAGCTGAAACAAAATATTGTATTAATTTAAAACAAAAAAGTTAAGCCTTTCTGGAACTTGGAGTTTATTTTTTTGAAAGTTATTTATATCCGTAAATAAGAAATTCGACATTTTGAAACAGGTTTCATAAAAAACAAATTGCGTTTGCACCAACAAACTGTTAATGCAAAGTTTTTTAATAAATTCTTGATTATTGCTAGAATTAGTTTATATTTTAATACAACTTATTTTTCTTATTATGGAAAATTTTTTGGAATATAGGGTAGCTGACTTAATTTCGGCCACCTTTTTTATTTTTTTGGATAAGTTTTTCTGATTTTTCCAATCGACCCGAAATTTGGTCTAAAAATCGAACGATAGCTATTTTTGTTATTCCAGTACAAAATTTTAAAATTTCTGTTACACTCAAGATCAGTGGAGGTTTAAACTTTTTTATATTGGCCGAAATCAAGGCGCGAGCCATTAACTTCGGCCACCTAGAAAAAACTGCCTTTGAACAATGACGACGATTAATTCAATGTACACAAAGGTCTCGGGAAGAAACGGAAATAATTCGTATATAACGGTGGTTAACTAATAAACATGAGTAAAAACATAGACAACCGCTTGTTTTAGAAAAATGTTGAAAAAAGAGCAAAATAGTTAGTTTTTCAAACTTTTTATGCTGATTTTTTTTAGTTCCAACGTTATATACCAATTACGTATAATTCTTCTCGAGACTTTTGTGTACATTGAATTAACCGTCGTGATTGTTCATAACTGTTGCCAAAACGAACAATAAAAATTTTTAAAGGTTGCAAATTTATCCTTAGGTATTGTTCTTGGTACATATAACTTAATTTTTCCCGCTTGCAAATAAATCATTGTATAAATTACTCATCATTTTTACAAACAATAGCTAAAAAAATCATTAATTTCGTTTGAATGAATTACTTTAAAAGAATCAAATTTATTGAAAATGCCGGTAGCAAATTGGGCAGGGAGCGAATTCTCCAGGCTGCGAATTGTCCCTAATGAAGTAGGTTTGATAAGATTTGCGTTTATAAAAACTTCCGGGAGCGAATTGTCCGTAATGAAGTTGGTTTGATAAACTTTGCGTTTATAAAAACTCCCGGAAGCGAATTGTCTCGGGAGCGAAATGTCCCGGGAGCGAATTGTCCCGGGAGCAAATTTTCCAGGAGCGAATTGTCCCGGGAGCGAATTGTCCGGGAGCGAATTGTCCCGGGAGCGAATTGGCGGGAACGAATTGTCCCCAATTCGGCAGAAGTATTTCCATTCCATTCCAATGTCAAGTATATTTTTGTAACTTTATATAATTGTTTTAAAACATAGGTTTGTAAAATTGTTGGGTTAATGAAAAAAACCACACTGAAAGTGACGTGAGTCGTCGTAAGCCAAAGTGAATTTGTACCCTAATTTCAACAATGGAGGGAAACTTACATAAGTCATATTGAATCCATTTGACCGTGACACAACATATTTTCAACTTAATACATTTAATTTTAATAGTATACGGCTTCTTTTAATAATGATTTGTTTTTGTAAATTATTTCAGTTAGAACCAAAACAAAATATTGGTGAATTATTAATGTAACCAATGCAAAAATACTATTCACTTTTTTTAAAATTTATTTTTGGCCGAAAATGTTCCTGTTAGTCCATGAACAGGGACGGAAAATGTTCCTGTCTGTGTCACAAACTAACCGCATGGAAGCTTTCGACCACCCAGATTTTCTTACAACAAAATGTTTGTCGCAGGCGATGAAATTTAACTCTTTTGTTGATTCCAGGACACGAGGGTACTGGACACGAGGGTACTGGACACGAGGGTACTGGACACGAGGGTACTGGACACGAGGGTACCAGACACAAGGGTACTGAGCTAAGAAAAAATACGTTTGCCACAAATATGTAAATTTTTTAAACTAAATGATCTGGGCTGAGCTGAATTAAATTGTAATCGTTTGAACGTGTAGACAATTAAACGTTACATAAAATCGCTTGGTTTTTAATTATAAATAACGTTTTTTTCTTGCCTAAATATAATACAAGTTAATAATAAAAAACTACGTAAATTGTTTAAAAATCATCATACTAAAACACGAAACTTTAAAGGTTATTTTACACACAGTTTATACCATCGCTTTTTAATAAAAACAATGATAATGTTTTAAGCTATTTCCGAATCTCTGGAGCTTCGAAACCCTGCTTTAAAAAAAACCAAAGAATTAATATTAAACAATCATGACCGGAATGAGAACGCCAAAAAGTTATTTAATTACTGTTTTTTCTAAAACATATACTCGTACGAAAATACAAACCGAATTGCAGTTTTTTTGCTGTCATTTTTATACTTAGACTATTTTCATCGACTCTTGATTAAAATAACTGAGTTTTTTAATAAAAACTTTGATAAAAATAACTTTTGCAAAAATAGATTGTAGCAGTAGAAATGTAAAAAAATAACTTCTTGCCTATTTTAATTCACTCTAGCTTAAGGAATTCACTTAAACACATGTTGATCATTTAAGACAAGGCAAACAAAATGTGCTTTTAATAAAAAACATACTATTGTAAGATTTTTCATGTATGATATTTTATGCATTTCAATCTAAATATAGAGTCGTGAGTAAAATATTCAAACAACGGATTTTCGTGAGTCTTCGAAACCCATTGCATGGTAAACTTTATTTCCCTAAGCCTAAGGAAAACCCAAAAATTAAGCTAAACTTTTATCATTATATTTCAAAAAATAGTGTGCTTTTAAAAAAATACCGAATAATTTACTGTTAAAAAAGGCAAGCAATTGTTTTTCGGAAAATATTTTACTAAAATTTTTTTGAAAGGTTATTTATTAATAGCAAAATTATTTGCAATTATTTTTCCCGAAGGCATAATAAAGAATTCATTTTTTCTACACTCCACGAAAAATAACCACAAAAATTTTTTGACAGCACAATCAAAGCATAACAACAACCTTAATGTTTATTATCTTTAGAGTCGTCTCATAAATTCTCAGCATTTTTAAAGCTAGTTATTATATCAAAACATGCAAGAAAATGTAGAAAAATTACAGGAAAATGTTTTAATGTTATAAAATTATTATTTTTGTTTTATGTCTTCTCAAAAATTTTATTTTTATAATCCTGCCTTTTATAAGTCAGTCAAACAAACTATGATATTTAAGTAAAACATAAGTTTATCCCGATTTATGCGGGAAGGTTATGTTTTTGCTCGTCAGTACCCTCGTGCCCCCCTTGCATAATAAATCGATTTTGCTGTGAGGTTGTGGTGAACGCAATTTTTTTAAGCCCAGTACCTTCGTGTCCAGTACTCTCGTGTCCAGTACCCTCGTGTCCCGTTCCCCTTTTGTTTTATGTGAGACTAAAGAGCGCCAAGCCATGCAGCATCTTATTTGCGGCAATGAATATTCGAAGAAATGTAGTATTTGAAAAAACTGCAGTTTTTTTAATTTTATTGTGTGAATTCTCTTAAGAAAACTATCTTGAAAATTGTATTATTTATATTGGACTGCTTAGCCTTACAGTGCTATCGGATAATTAGCTTGACCGTTTTAACCTATGATTAAGAAGCACTTTTATTTTTCGCTATGGTTGGTGTTGGTTTCAAAAGAAAGATTTTTGGAAAAAAAGAAGAGTACCAGTTGTAACTGAGATTATCAATACATTTCACGAACTTAATAATGTTGAGTCGTTATTGTATTAACAGATAAACATAGTAATTTATCCTATAGTTTTTTATGAATAATTAATGTTATGTTTTGCATTCGTTAATTTTCATAACACAATTTTGGGAAATACGATTTCAAAAACAAAAAGTAACGATGTTTTCGGAGATCAGTTGCCAGCGAACTTCGAAACCACGGGTGCAATACAAATAAGATAGGGTATTTTCACATGGGATCCACACATATTCCAAATAATTTGTTCTTCATTTCTCATTCTTCTATTGTTTATTAATTAATTTTCATGAATTCATGACTGAAATATTTTTTAAATAAACTTAATTTAGTACCATCAAGATATATGACATTTAATTAAGCCAACTAGAATTAAATTGGAATTCTAGCACGGTATAGTATAAATTAAAATTTTTTACTAAAAGCTAGTAGTAAGACCGGTAATTCTAGTGTGGCGAAAATTGCATAAATTTTTAGGCAACAAAAATTTAAAATAATTCCGTACTTCAAC
Source organism: Microlaimidae sp. YZB2_3 (assembly GCA_030248175.1). Lineage (NCBI taxonomy): Eukaryota > Metazoa > Nematoda > Chromadorea > Desmodorida > Microlaimidae > Microlaimidae sp. YZB2_3. Next base: position 29,417 of record JASAMX010016482.1, read on the forward strand.
ACAAATAAACATTTTAATGAATAATGGTATCGATTTTCCAGGAGGAAATGAAACCCCGTTAATTCCGACAGTAAAAAGGATTCAAATCATACATGGGCACGGGGGGGGGGGTTGGGGGGTTAACCCCCCCCAAATTCTAAGAAGGGGGGTTTAACCCCCCCCCCCTCAGAAGTGGGGGGGGGGGAGAAAAAGTTAACCCCCCAATTTTGGAAAAATGAAGAAAAAAAATGTCTTTAAAATGACTTCTAACTGCCTCCAAACTTAAGTTTTGAGGTCAAATTGAATGTTTTAAGCAATAAAAAGCTCAAAAATGCAATAAAAAGGGCTTTTTGCCCTAAAATTAGCGTTTTTTACCTATTTTTCCTTCAAAATCGAAAAACGATATGGGTAAAATGCACTCCAGAAAAAAAAACGATATGGGTATTTTGCGTTTCTCGGATTTTAACCCCCCCCCCCCACTCCGGACCAACTTGCCCATGTATGATTCAAATGTTTATATTAATCATAAAACCTTTAGTTCTCAAATCATTGTCAGTCATGTCTGAAAAGCATTAGCACGCCAGCACTTTGGAGGATACAGGTTAATTCTTGTATCGTGGCCCAAATTTGCAATCAGTTTAATATTTTCGAGGCCTGGTTATTTTACTTCTATTTTGGGTTGTCACAAAAATTTTTTTGAGGTTTTTCGAAAAAAAATCGAAAAAAACAAACAATTATGAATAGTTTTAAGAAACGGGTTTACATAGCATAACACGGGTTTAGTGGACCAGCCCCTGATGTTTCCTTAATTGGACACTCATTCATAAATGCTAAGTCTCATTATGTATTCAATTTATTACCTATTTGCTGCGCATTTTTACAACCACGTCTATTTCCGCAAATATTATTTTTATTTAAATGCGAATTCACAGGACATAATAAAGTTTTATTTATATTGGCTAATATACTTTGAAACATAATGTATGACTTTATTAGCAGCTAATTTACACGTAATTATATACAATATGAACACTAAAGCAAAAGCTAGTTCTATCAATACGAAAAAAGATAAGATCAATACTATCCATTCGGAAAGCTTATAAAATACTAAGTTTTGCTTTTGAACGAAAAAGGAATACTAAGGAAAAAAATCTTTTAAAAAAATTACAGTTTCCAAAATAAGGTTACATCAATTTTAGCGATCATAAAATAGATTTAATTTAGTTTAGTGCAGAAAAGAGAACGGTGTATACTAAAACACCCTGCTGCCATAGGTGAGCACGGTCGGGGAAGCTAGGGGGGGGGTGGTTACCCGGAGTAAATCGAATTTTGAATTCTAGGAGGGAGGTCCCAGGGGGGTCCGGAACCCCCCTAGCTTTTTAGGGGGGTCGACCCGGGGTGCGAATTTTTGAAATCTAGAGGGGGGTCAGGTGGGGTCCGGTGTCCAAAGCAAAACAGTTTTAAACCATAATAACTTTAATAATTGTTTTTTGTATAGGATAATACTACATTATATTGAATAAAAAGCCATATTCATGTATAAAAAAGGTGTAAAAGCATGAATATGGGATGAAAATTCACGTTTTTGGAGGAAAATTTAGTATAAAAAAGGTACCTAAAATTTTCCCGAGGGCGGAGGGGGGGAGGGGGTCAGATTTCAAAATCTAGAGGGGGGTCAGGGGTAAAAAATTCGGAAATTTGGGGGGGCCCTAGATTTTCGTCTAGGGGGGGGGTCCCAAAATTTCGAGGCTAGGGGGGGGGTGGACCCCAACCTGCCCCCCCCCTTTCTCACCTATGCCTGCTGCTATATTAGGAGCTACGCTTCTTTATCTAAAAAAGTTTAGGTCAATTTTTGTTTACTTGCGGAGTATTTTATTATCTAAAACTGATTAGCAATTCAATGGCACATAATTATTTTGTTAATCGCCAACGTAAATTTAGGTTACTTATACCTATTTTTAAAAAACTTCTCAAACTACCACGAGAGGGTGCCATCTCTCATTAAAGCGAATAGATAAAAGTAACTTTGTATTTGGTTAGGGTTTTTCTATAATTACACTTCGATCATTCCTAACATAGCCACACGCATATATATTTTTTATCGTAACCATTTATACAAACATAATTCCGCTACAACGAAATTTTGTTATATTTTAATAGTTTTTAAACTGTGCTTCCAGAAGTGTGCAAAGGTTCATGTGGTTCCGGTAAATCAGGAATAGCCTCCAAGCCCTATAAACGATAAATTTTTAATATTATTAATTAATTATCTCATTTTTTTCTGAACTCCAATATTTTAATCCCCAAAAATCGAGAAGAAAACTATTAATATTTTACCAGAACTGTAAAATCTACAGAAACCAACGAAACAGTTTAGAAATTTATCAAGAATTACAATTTTTTTTTTGAAAACTAAGTTGTATTAACTTTTTTTTGTATAAGATTTAAATGAAAACTTTATGGGTGCTTTAGACGGTACTCGAATTTCCATGCTAATTTATAAAATAACATAAAAATATAAAATATCCTTTAATACGAATAACTACATTAACCTAAAACTTGAATAAATAAGTTTTGCATACTTGAACAACGTAGAAATTTCCTGTTAATCTCATGTCCCGTTTCAACAACATTGTTTCATGCATTTGCTCCATGGACCTTCGATGGTTCTAAAAAATTGACAAATAAATAAAATGTTGTAGTTTGTGTACGGTCATCTAAAAGTTTAGAATAATAGTTTAGTTAGTTAATCTTAAGATAGAACACCACAGTTATGACGAATTTTACTGAAAGTTAGATATCAATATAGATATTTATGTTTGTCTGACAAAAGTATAAAGCGATCGAAAGCTCAAACTATGATGTATTCAACGGTAATAGTTTCATCGTTTACCAAATGTTCTATTTCGAGAAATAGTTTGATAAATTTAAAGCTCTAAAAACCGTTTTTGGCCATTTAAAAAATTTGATTAGCTCAGTTTTTCCTGCAATTTTATAGAAAGCTAACGAAAAATAAACGGCAACTTTTAGATGTGGTTTGGAGTAAACGTAATTCAAAATTTTAGGAAAATTAAAAAAACGATGTTTTAAAAACAAAAATAAAATAAAAAAAATCCCGAATTAGTTTTTTAATCAAAACAATTCAAACTATTGATTAGACTAGTGTTTAACTATTTCAAACTTTCTTTAAAATTTAAACGAATCAAATTTTTTAATTTTCATTTAAATTTTTTTGATTTGACGGCGAGAAACTACATTTGAAACATTTGTTTAAAAGTATCTTTTACGAAAAAGATCTCAGATGGGCCAGTAGCCGAGTGGTTAGAGTGATGGACTCGGATCCTTGGACCCGTAGGTCCGAGTCTCTCGCAGGCAGTATTTTTAACGTCGAAAAATTAACTTTTTAATTAAAAAAAGTTCTTTATTCAAGATACGCTAAATGAAAAAAATATAATATTTTTGGTAATGAATTTTATTGACATGTATTTTATTGGTGTCATTTAATGATTGTGGACGATAACAATTTTTTAAGAAAAATGAATGTCAAAAATTGAATGAGCAGGTCAAATTACGTTAGTAAAAATTAATAAAAAAAGATCTGCCGTCAAAATTTGAATGTGGTGTTCTACCTTAAGGTTATTTTAACGCTATGGTTTGATCTCATTTTTGTCATTACAATATTTCGTTTTTGAATATTTTTACAAAGATATATTCATACATTTTTTGCAAATTATATATTAAAAATATGATAAACAAGCATTATTGTCAGCTGGCGAAGGTCCTAGCTTCTCGTCGTTTTGCCTAATTATAAACGCAAGGGGATATTAAACCTGGCCAACCTTACATTTTCAGGGCGTAATCCTAAAAATCAAGCTAAACTTTAGTGGTGCAGTTATTTGATAAAATTTAGTTCGAGGTTTCGAAGTTTTAAGGTTTCGCTTAGGCTTAGGAAAACGTAGATTCAGGCTTCATAAAAAGTTTCGGAAGTAAATTTGCAGAGTTATTTTCTGTTTGACTTCTAACCACCTTCAAATTTAATACGGAGAATATGCAAGTGTTTTTGGCAATAAAAGAAACTAAAAAATGAGACAAAAAATACTTTTTGCGCAAGTAAAATTTGATAGGGATAAGGGATAAATATAATGCATCTTATCTAGGGATGTGCCCAACATCCACAGAGATCCGCACTATTTTTGAAATCCGCATCCGCGGATTTGTAAACTCAGATCCGCGGATGTGTATATTGCTTATTTTTACTTCTTAAATTAGCTAATACCGCATTTTTTATAAACTTCTGATTTCTCCAAGCCAAAGTTTTGATGTTTAAATAAGTTGTTTAGCCATAAAAAGCTCAAAAATGCAATAAAAACGGTTTTTAGCTGAAATCAACGTTTTTATACTTGTTTTTTCTTTCAAAATAAAAAAAACGATATGGATAAAATGGACCCCAGAACTAAAAACGATATGGTAAGAATCATACATGGGCAAGTTGGTCCGGAGTGGGGCGGCGGGTTAAAATCCGAGAAACTCATTTTTTACCCATTATTGTTTTTTTCTGGAGTGAATTTTACCCATATCGTTTTTCGATTTTGAAGAAAAAATATGTAAAAAAACGCTAATTTCAGGTCAAAAGGTCCTTTTTATTGCATTTTTGAGCTTTTTATTGCTTAAAACATTTATTTTGACCTCAAAACTTAAGTTTAGAGGCAGTTAGAAGTCATTTTAAAGACAATTTTTTTCTCATTTTCTCTAAAATCGGGGAGAGGCGGGGAGGGACCCCATCTCAGATTTGGGGTGGGGTTAACACCCCCAACCCTTCCCCCGTGCCCATGTATGGTAAGAATGCATTGCATTGCATTCGCGGATTTCTGTCTCCAAAAATCCGCATTCGCGGATGTCTAAAAATGACATCCGAATACATCCCTTTATCTCAGAATAGGGAAGATAGCAGAACCGGTTTCTTGCGAATCTACGCTAAGACTGTTCCATAACACCTAAAATCAGTTAATTACCAGTAATCCGCATGTAATATGTAATCATAGGTGAGAAAGGGGGGGGGGCAGGGTGGGGTCTACCTCTACCCCCCTCCCACCAAACTTCCGAAATTTTTATCCCTGACTGAACCCCCTCTGGAATTTAAAATCTGACCCCCCTCAAAAAAATTTTAGGTACTTTTTTATATTAAGTTTTCTTTTAAAACCGTAAATTTTTAACATAAATTCTTGTTTTTACACCCTTTTTATACCAAAATATCGCTTTTTATTCAATAAAACGTAGTATTATCCAATAAAAAAACAAATTATTCAAGTTATTATGGTTTAAAACTATTTTGCTCCCGACACCGGACTCCACCTGACCCCCCTCTGAATTTCGAAATTTCGCACCCTGGGTCTAAAAAGCTAGGGGGGGCATACATGGGCACGGGAGGGTTAACCCCCCAAAATCTGAGAAGGGGGGTTTAACCCTCCCCCCCACTCAGAAGTGAGGGGGGGGAGAAAAGGTTAACACCCCAATTGTATAAAAATGAAGAAAAAAAACGTCTTTAAAATGACTTCTAACTGCCTCCAAACTTAAGTTTTGAGGTCAAAATAAATGTTTTAAGCAATAAAAAGCTTAAAAATGCAATAAAAAGGGCTTTTCGACCTAAAATTAGCGTTTTTTACCTATTTTCCTTCAAAATTGAAAAACGATATGGGTAAAATGCACCCCAAAAAAAAAGATATGGGCATAGATGAACAAGGGGGGGTCAAGGTGGGGTCCACCCCCCCTAGCCTCGAAATTTTGGGGCTTCCCCCCTAGAGAAAAATCCAGAGGGGCCCTCCCCTCCCCCAAAATTTTCAAATTTTTTACCCCTGACCCTGACCCCCCTCTAGATTTTGAAATCTGACCCCCCCTCCCCTCTCGAGAAAATTTTAAGTACTTTTTTATACTAAATTTTCTTCCAAAAATGTGAATTTTTTACACAAATTCATCTTTTTACACCTTTTTTATACCTTAATATCGCTTTTTATTCAATAAAAAGTAGTATTATCTTATAAAAAAACTATTATTAAACCTTTAATGGTTCAAAAGTATTTTGCTTTGAATATTGGATCCCACCTGACCCCCCTCTAGGTTTTAAAATCTTCCACCCTGAGTCGACCCCCCCTAGAAAGCTAAGGGGGGGTTCGACCCCCCCCTAGGATTCCCCTCCTAGATTTTGAAATGTCATTTACCCGGGGTAAACACCCCCCCCCTCTGGCTTTTTGACCGTGTTCATCTATGGATATGGGTATTTGCGTTTCTCGGATTTTAACCCCCCTAATTTGGGGTTTAACCCCCCACACACTCCGGACCAACTTGCCTATGTATAGGGGGGTGGTCCGGACCTCCCTGGGACCCCCCCTCCTAGAATTCAAATTGCGATTTACTCGGGGTAACCACCCTCCTCCCTAGCTCGCGGCACCGTGCTCACCTATGTATGTAATTATACGATGTAATAGCAATCAAAAACAGCGTGGCAAGAAATATAGAATTAATTACATACATGTTTATTGCAGTCCAAGTAATTAAAGAATAGCGGCCAATAATATGCACCAATCACGGCAAATCCAACAGTGAGACCGTATGATGGAAGAATATTCCACCACATCTTATTTTTGCTGTTTCTAAAAATTACAAACAAACATCAAGAACTTCATTAAAAAGTAGCAGTTATTTTTTTTGTTTAGCACTACATAATTCTTAGTTTTTACGTACCCCGGCGACAAAACCGTAATTTAATCTTCATATCTCTCGAAATGAAGAAAGATCTGTACAATACATGTATCTCAGCATTGCTAAAATTTGACTATTCGTTGAAATGGGAACGGCCCATTTCGCTCCCGCACTTCGCTCCTGACCCATTTCGCTACCAGGAAATTTTTGCAAATTTATTATTTTTTGCTGGGTGGGACCAACCTTGCTCTTGGCTTTTTTCGGACAATTTTATAAATTTATCACAAAAAAGATTTGTTTGATTTTTAGGTTTCGCTTAGACTTAGGAAAATGTAGGGTTTCCATCTTTAAGAGCGTCGCAAAAAATGCGTTCACAAAATTTGCCAGGAGCGAAGTGGGCCGGGAGGGAAGTGGCGGGAGCGAAGTGTCCCCAATTCGTTAAAATAGTCAAAAAAAACTTTTTTATATCTACGATTACAATCGATAGCATAGGTGGGCAGGGGGGTGTTGGGGGGTTATACTCCCTAAAATTTCGGATTTTGCTGACACCCTCCCTAAATTTGGGGTACCCGGAGACACCCCTCCCCCAAATTCGCCTCCCGGACAAAAATTTCTTTAATCTTATTGTAAATAAAACACGAAAAATATGAAAACATGAAACATAACACACCAACTATAAAAAAACAAGTAAAAAATAGTTTTTTAAATTGGGTTTTTGTTAATTTCTATTAGTAATACGTGTAGTAGAAATGCTCTATTTGAAAAGTGGTGTACGAATATCATGATTTTTTTCAAACGGTATTTTTTTTATCAAAGGTTAGGTGGATATATCCACCTTTGTTGTTATTAACTCGTTAGTCGTGAAAATTAAATTTTGGGCTAATACAATTTTTTTCCAATCAGACCTGATACATCAATTAGTATTAATTATAAACGGCAAAAATACACCAAAAATTGGTATAAGCCTTTTTTAAATTAGAATAGGTTTATTCAAAAGACGAAATTAAAAAAAAAAAAAATCAACCCAGTTTCAGACCTGTGCACGGTCTGAATATGCCCCCCGCTTTATTGGAGGATTTGCTCCCCGTTTTATAGCCCCCCCCCCCGCCAAAAAATGAAAAAGTACCCTAAAACTATGACGCCATTTTTTACCAATGATGACGCCATCATCGCGAATTTTTTGCCGTTTTTAATTTATTTTAATGTATTTTAAGCCATTTTAGACCTATTTTTACCTTATTTTCGCTTTTTTTTGTCCCTTTTTCCGCTTCTTTTTCTTTCTCCCCTGCTTGCCCCCCCCGCCCCCCCCGTTTCAAAAAAGGTGCCTCCCGTGCCCCCCCGTTTTGGAATTGCCCCCCCAAATAAAACCCAGTGTAATCTTTGGCTTAGCCTTTAAGTATTTATGAAATTAGCACAAAAATAGGGTGAAACTTTGGTTTGGCGAGACTGTGGAACTTCAAAAAACAGCGCCACTCCAGAACTTTGAGCGGAAAAATCACTGTCAAAATATTATTCTGTGCATTTTTTTGTCTTTTTCAGTTTTATCAAGTAAAAAATCATAATAAAAAAATAATATCCATTGATCACTGTGCATTTTTTTTGTCTTTTTCAGTTTTATCAAGTAAAAAATCATAATAAAAAAATAATATCCATTGATCACCAAAATGCAAACGCGAAAATACTTTTATTACAAAACTTTGAAGATTACACAAGTTATCACTACTTTTGAGAATTAAAAAGTAGTTATGCAAATTCTTCTACAGTGATTGTTTTATTTTAATGAAAATTTCTTGGGAAATTTTTTTGCAATTTTATTTTCAATTCCCCGTTTAAAAAATGCGTTTTTATGTTTTAAATTCTTTCTATGGTGTTATAATTTTTGCTTTTAGACTCATAACTTAGATTAACGTTCTATTTTTGTTGACTTTTAAAATGATAATTTTTTAAAGGCCTATGATTTACGGTTTTAATTATGTAGCGAACATTTAGTAAAAAAAATCTTGTGTTTTATTGCAAATAAAGATTTAACCAAACCGTCAGTTTTTTTTGAAAGGTGTAAAGGAAAATTTGGTAAACAATAAATTAACAAATTGAATAAACCTTTTTTAAAAAATAAGTCAATTATCCCAGTTTTCATTTACTTGACTCTGAGTTCCCATATTAACCTAGAGGGAAGATAAGGCAGGAAGGGGGGGGGGCTAAATATCCCCACGACAAAGCGGGCTTAACTGACTGAGAGGGTCAGAATAGCCCCGAATTACGGCGGGCTATTCTGATCCTCTGGTCAGTTTATTGGGGAGTCAGAATATCCCACGACACTGGCCATTTTCTGATCCAATCTGATCCGGCCGGATTTTTTTTAGATCCAGTAAATGCCGGATTTTTTTCATGTCAATGTCAATTATTATAATTTTTTGCTTTTTTTGTTAGATTTATAAACTTAAAATACATTTTTTATACTATTTGCGCAGCAGAACCTTGCTGGTGAGTCGCACTTCCTCTTATCAAGAAGTCCTTAGTATATACATCAATATATGGTCAACCAATGAAATAGACTGAACATCTAATAAAATTGAGCTTTTGCATTTTTATATGTTAGATTTTAAAGTGATACCATTAGTTTGTAATGAAAGTGCCACACAAAATTTTACATTTATTTAGTTATATTGAAATATGTTAGATGGCAGTGTTGTTAGTATTTGGAGACATTTTAATGTTAAAGCTTCAGATGAAACACAATGCTGTGTGTGAACTTTGTTTTCCAGCCAAACAAAGGGTTTAGTCTATACAACTCCAATATTGTGAATAGCCTTTTCAACAAAATTAGTAAAACTGGACATCATATCCAGGGATAGTCGAATGATTTAACCATACTGGTTCATGAAAAATATCTGGACATATATAGTGTCAGATCAAGCTCAAGCTGCTTTAGTGCAAGTAGAAGAATGATGTGAAGAACAAGGACTCTCAGTAAATCCTAACAAAACTGAGATGGTACTTTTTACTTACAAAAGAAAGGTGCTAAATGTTTGTTCGCACAAATTATTTAGTACACAATTACAGTTGGCAACAGTGACCAAGTATCTGGGAGTTATCCATGACAACAAATTGTCTTGGATTTAGCATACATAGATAGAATCGGCAACACAAAGGTCTTATGGCACTCTGGCAATGTCACATGGCTCTAGGAAAAACGTGGGGTATAACACCGAAAAATATGCATTGGGTATTACCATTGTAATTATTCTTATGCCAAAATATGCAGCGGTGGCCTAGATTAGAACTGGGAATTGCTAAAAACTTGTTTGCACAAATACAATGCCAAGCATGTCTTAGCATCACCGTGGCTATAAGCATAGGTCACCGAAGGGGGGGGGTAGGGGGGGGGGTCACCCCCCTTACGGCCTCTGAGACCTATCCCCCCCCTAAGCCCCATTTTTGACCCCTCCCCCCCATCGACCCCTTGAACCCCTGACCCCCCCCCTAAGGCCCATTTTCGACCACCCCCTCCACCAGACAATCCCAAAAAATGCTTAAAAAATGGTCAAATTTCATCAAAAAATTGTCAATTTTGGTCAAAAAAATGGTAAAAACACCCCAAGCACCCCCGGGTGCTTTTTTTCAAAAAAAAAATACACCCCAGGGTGTGACGCCCCCCCTAGAGGTCAAAAACGAAAACACCTCGGGGTGTGGACCCCCCCCCCCTGAGCCGTCGAAGGTCGGTGACCTATGGCTATAAGAACAACACCTACAGCAGCTATGGAAGTATTGCTAATATTATATTGCAACCTTGGATATTGTTATCAAAGGGGAGGCAATATCAGCCAGCACAGGTCAGGTATAGCTAACAAATGGTAGACAAGAAGTACAGAGGGCACGCTTAAATCAAGCAGTTGGCACTGAGAAAAATCCCAATGCTTAAGCTTGAGAGTGACCACGTTTTCCAAATTTTGAAGTTTGAAAGGAATTTTAAAGTTTATTTTTTTAGACGGCAAGATTGGGACGCTAACAAAGATGCCATTCAACCTCAGTCTGCCATGTGCTGTTACACAAATGGCTCAAAAGCAGAACATGCTGGGGCAGGAGAGCTGATTGCTGATATATTGATTGTTGACAGAATGCTGCCTTTCACAATTGTTGATTCAACTACTTTCAAATATGTGGTGATGAGTCGCACCCCCAAACAAGATTAAGTAACAAAATAGACTAAGATGAGAACGGGATAAGGCATAAGGGTTTGTGTTGTGAAGGCCTATAAGTATTGTAACAAAATATTTTATGTTATGTTAATTAATTTAAGTATTTGGTGATCTATTTTATGTTAAAATAACACTATTATTAATTAGTTAGGGCTATTTTACACAAAAAAGAATTACAATTATAATTAAACTACAAGTCACCAGATCCAATCCGGTAATATCCGATCCGGCCGGATCGACTTTTAATCCGAGCCGGCCGGATCTGAAAATTCCGATCCGGTCGGGCCCTAACCACTAATATTGTTAATGTTTTACAATTGAAACTATCACCATAGGCTGTTTTTTAATGTACGATTCTTTTGAAAAATCAATCTACTCTTAAGCTTAAACAAGTTCTAAAAAATTTGGTAATTAAAATTTCGCAATGTTAAGGGGCGTAGCCAGGATTTCGGAAAGGGGGAGGGGGGTTGTACTCCATACAAATTTTTTGAAAGAGGGGGAGTTGTAGGGGGTTGTACTCCAAATTTTCAAAATACCGTAAAAAAGACATTAAAAAAGGGTAAAATTTTTTGCGCTTAGCGCTAGGTGATTCTTTTTGTTGTTATTTGCATTGTTTTTTAAGTTAAATTTGAAAAATTTCCGGTTTAAAAAGGGATAACATTAAAAATCGTGCGATAGCACGAAAAAATTTTCTGAAATTGTCTTTGAAATTCATTTAAAACATCACTTAAATGTTGTAAAAAGGTATATAAATATCGAGCGCTGAGCGGAGCAAAGCGCGAGGAAATTTTTTAAAATTGTTCTCTTCGGACCACCAAATTTTTACCTCTGCCAACCGAAAAGGGGGGGGGCTCCCCCCCCCCCCCACCCCCCCGCCCCCCCCCGTAGCAACCCTCCACTCCTACTTTTCTGTTAACCTGGGTATTCTGTCTTAAAAAAAAAAAAAAGCGAAAAACCTAAAAACCCTTAAATACTATGATATTAAAAAAAAAAAAAAAAAAAACAAACCAACAAAAACAAACAAGAAAACGATAAAATGAGTAAATATTTAGCTTATTATAATATATGTGACTGAATAACATAAATAGTGAACGATTCATAGCTTAAAGCAGTAGCAAACCGTTCTCTCTTGCTTGGGCCCTTAACTACACTGTAATATGCGAAATTATGATTTAATCAGAATGTTGCAAACCTACTGGGGTTGTTTATGCGTAGTTTAGTAGATGGTTGATTCAGAATAAAGTCGTGTGTTGTTTTACTTCCAGTTGCATACATTACATTTTGGCGCAGCGATAAATTAACTTCTTGTGAATTGTTACGACATCTGTGGCTTATTGTGTTAGCAGTGACATTATTATGGCTACTGAGGCCCGCGCCATTGCTTATTACGGGCATCCCGGTGTTTTTAATCCAGAAGAAGAAAGTTGGCCGCGGTTTTTGGAGCGTTTTGAACTGTTTTTGGAGATAAACTCTATTACTGATGAAACTGCAAAACGGAACTTATTTCTTAGTCTCCTTACACCCAAGACCTACGGACTTTTGGCGGATATGAAGGCCCCTACTTCACTTAAAACACTGTCGTTTTCTGAACTTACTGGTGCCCTTAAACTGCACTTCCAGCCTAAAACTTTATTGATAACTGAACGTTTTAACTTCAACCGCAGAGGACAGCATGTTGGTGAATCCATTCCGGATTATGTAGCTGATCTCCGACGGCTGGCTGGTCGCTGTGAGTTTGACAGTTTCCTGGACAATGCGCTACGCGACCGTTTTGTCGCTGGCATTCTGTCAGATGATATTCGCAGACGTCTTCTGACAGAGGACCGCACTTTAACTTTCGCTGCAGCAGTTGACATTGCTCTCAGTATGGAAGCTGCTTCGCAGCAGGCTAAGAACATTGGTTCAGCACAGCAAGGTGACTTTTCTGGTACTGACATTAAAACTGTGCGAGGTAAATCTTCTGCTTCTGCCTCGCCTTCTTCAGCCAGAGGGACCTGCTATCGATGTGGTTCATCGAACCATCAGGCTGACACTTGTTTTGCTAAGACTTTAAAGTGCAACAATTGTGGCAAACCGGGCCATTTAGCTCGAGTTTGCATGTCCAGAAAACAAGGCCACAAGAAGGACTTTGGCAAACAGCCCTTTTCTCCGAAGAAGGGGGGAAAAGCCAATACTGGTTCTGTGTCTAATTCAACAGATAACAATGCGTCTGGAGGAGTTTCAACCATCAGAAGTGGTTCACGTCCAATTTACGTGACATTGGAATTAAATGGAAAGAATATTCCGTTTTTACTTGACACTGGGTCTTGCAATACTATTATTTCGCATAACACCTGGTGCACGATTGGCAGACCAAAGGTGAAGAACTCTCCGACAGTTCTGCGAAGCTACACTGGTCATAAGCTTCCAGTAAAAGGTTGCTCAGATGTGCAAGTGACAGTTAGTGACAACATGCAAAAGCTGACTGCTGTTGTTTTGCACACCAGCAATGGAGATAACCTGCTTGGTCGAGATTGGTTGAACCACATTCGTCTTGACTGGAATTCTGTTATGAACACTAACAGCATTTCTGCAGCAAATTTTGTCAATAAACTGGCAACGGACAAAAAGAAGAAGCTGGACCTGCTTCTTCAACAGTATTCAGATGTATTTGGAAGTGAACTTGGTTGCTACAAGGACTTTTACGCCCAGATTCATCTCAAATCTGATGCTGTTCCCAAGTTTCACAAGGCACGACCCTTGCCATTTGCACTAAAGGAACCTGTCAGCAAGGACCTTGATCGCTTGGAAAAGCGTGGAGTGATTGAAAAGGTTTCAACCTCTGATTGGGCTGCACCAATTGTCGCCGCACAAAAACCAACGGGAGCTGTTCGCACCTGTGGTGATTTTAAAGTTACTGTGAATCCACAGATTCATGTTGATCAGTATCCAATTCCTTTACCAGCTGAACTGTATAATTCACTAGCTGGTGGTGAAAAGTTTTCAAAGATTGACTTTGCTGAAGCCTATCTTCAGATTCAGCTCCATCCTGATGCCCAGAAATTGTTGGTAATCAATACACACCAAGGTCTTTACAAGTTTCTACGCTTGCCTTTTGGTGTTGCTTCTGCTCCAGCAATTTTTCAGAAAGTGATGGATCACCTAAAGGAAGGACTACCAGGAGTTGCATGCTACCTGGATGACTTTGTTGTGACTGGAAAAGATGACAAAGAACACTTGGAAAACTTGTACAAACTTTTCCAGAGAATTCGAGAGAAAGGATTTCGAATTAAACTTGAGAAATGTACTTTTATGCAGCCTTCGATTGAATATTTGGGTCACACCATTGACAAGAATGGCTTACACCCAACTGAAGCAAAAGTTAAAGCTATTCTGCAGATGCGACATCCTACAAATGAGTCCGAATTGCGGTCATTTTTGGGAGCTGTGAATTACTATGGCAAATTTATCAGAAATCTGTCTGATTTGGAAGCACCATTAAATCGATTACTGCAGAAAAATGTCGCCTGGAAGTGGTCCCAGCGACAAGAAGAAGCGTTTAAGAATCTCAAAAGTGCTTTAACCTCAATGGATTTGTTGACATATTTTAACCCTAAGCAGACGTTGGGACTTGCTTGTGACGCCAGCTCTGTTGGTATTGGAGCTGTGCTATTTCACATTTACGCTGATGGCACTGAAAGGCCTATTTCTTATGCTTCGAAGACACTAACTTCAGCAGAAAAGAATTACTCTCAGATTGAACGAGAAGGTCTAAGTATTGTGTTCGGAATGAAGAAATTTCATCAGTACCTTTGGGGAACACAATTCACTTTGGTCACAGATCATAAACCATTACTGGCTATTTTCAGTCCTCAAAAAGGCATTCCAGTAATGGCCAGCAATAGACTGAAACGCTGGGCTGAACAACTGTCTGCATACCAATACAGTATTCAGTACAAGTCTACGAAACAGCACTACAATGCTGACTTTCTGTCTCGTTTACCTTGTGGACCTGACACCTCCTTTGACAATGAGGAAAAGGACAGTTCCTGGCACATTTGTCAAGTACAGGAGGAAGCAATTAGTGCCGTACCTTTATCTTCACGTGAAATTCAGCAAGAAATGAGAAAGGATTGCCTACTTGCTCGAATTATTACTTTTGTGAATAGTGGATGGCCTGAAAAAGTGGAAAATCGTGATTTTCAACCATTTAAAAATCGTGCTTCAGAGCTATCAATCCACAATGGAATTCTGTTCTGGGGAAACCGAGTAGTTGTCCCTGGAAAGTTTAAAAAACGTGTACTGAATGAACTACACTCTGCACATTCTGGAATTGTCAGAATGAAAGCAATTGCTTGAATGCATGTCTGGTGGCCAGGCATTGATGCGGATATTGAATCTACTTGCAGAAGTTGTGAACCATGCCGCAAAGTTGCTTTCAATCCAGTAAAAGCGCCTTTGCACCCTTGGGAATTTCCTCAGAAGCCATGGGAAAGGCTTCACATTGATTTTGCTGGTCCATTTCTTGGAAAAATGTGGTTTATTTGTGTTGACGCTCACTCGAAATGGCCAGAAGTGGTGTCAATGAACTCAACAACTACTTCACAGACTGTTGTTGTATTGCGACGCATTTTTGCACATCATGGAATTCCCTCACAGATTGTGTCAGACAATGGACCTCAATTTGTGTCTGACGAATTTAAGAATTTTTGCAAAGCAAATGGAGTTCAACATATCCTAGTCTCACCTTACCATCCCAGCAGTAATGGAGAAGCTGAAAGATTTGTACAAACTTTCAAATCTGCTATGAACAAAGCTCAGAAAGAGGGAGATTTGGAGTTACAGCTGCAAAACTTCTTAATTATTTACAGGAGTACCCCACATGCTACAACAGAACATACACCATCTGACTTGCTTATGGGAAGGAAAATTCGAACTAAAATGGATTTGCTACGCCCTGACGTTTGTGAAACTGTCAGGAAAAATCAACTAAAACAGAAGAAAAATCGTGATTCACCTGCAAGCAAGGAGCGCAAATTTTCTACAAATGATTTGGTGTGGGTGCAGAATTTTCGCCCAGGTGACCGCTGGGTAAAAGGAAAAATTATCAAAGTTCTTGGTCCACTTTCTTATGAGGTTAAAGTGGAAGATTTGGAAAAATTGTGGAGACGTCATGTGGATCATTTACTTCCCCGAGAAGCAGAAAAATCTGTTCACCGAGACGAGAAAGCTTATGAGTCACAGTTGGAAGTGGAAAAGCCAGCTAAGCTTTCTACCGAGCAGAAACAAGCGTATTTTCGCCTTCTTCCTTTTTGGCCGTTCCTAAGGTTGTATCAACAAGAGAAACATGCCACTGAACCAGAAGAGCCGGATGAGCAGCTGGAACAAACACCTCCACCTGTTCCTCTGAGAAGATCTGACAGAATCAGAAAACAAACTCAATTTTATCAAGCAGGAACCAGTAGAAAATAAGGATGGAGGAAATATAATATATGTGACTGAATAACATAAATAGTGAACGATTCATAGCTTAAAGCAGTAGCAAACCGTTCTCTCTTGCTTGGGCCCTAACTACACTGTAATATGCGAAATTATGATTTAATCAGAATGTTGCAAACCTACTGGGGTTGTTTATGCGTAGTTTAGTAGATGGTTGATTCAGAATAAAGTTGTGTGTTGTTTTACTTCCATTCGCATACATTACACTTATTTCAGTGCATTTTTAAATGCTTTCAAATTAAAATCCGGTAGGATTTTTATCATCCTTAAAACCCCTTACTTTGATTGGCTACTGATGAATATAACGTGTTTGATCCCAAACTTTAAGATGTTTAATTTTGAAAAACAGGCAAAAATGTGTTTTAGGAAAATATGTATCAAAATATAATTAATGCTTTTTTTGTAGTTTGCAGAAAAAATTTCCAGAAACAAACAAGTATTATTGTTTAACTCTTAAAAATATTTTTTAATGAGGAGGTCACCTCTTAAAAAGTTTTGAATTCCCAAAACAGCCCCACCAAAGTACGCACGAATGAAATTATAATTTATTCATGCTTGTAAAAAAATTCCAAGCGCTTTAAAAAAAATCAGCCGGTACTTGTGAACAAAATTTTATTTAATAATCAAAATTTGACGTATTCAATACGTCATACAATAGTTCAAATTTCGCCACCACTGCATGGAATTATTGTACGAACCATAATAGTTTACCGTATTTTAAAATAATTAATAAATAAAATATCAGCAACAGAGTACCGTTTGACCGTGGACCTAATTAAAAAATCAAAATATATATTATTATAAAAGTGATGTAGTCGAGAAAATCCCGATAGCGTTTTTGAAAAAAACAAAAAAAGTAAATTCTATATTTTTCCAATTAAATGATAACAGTTCAGGTTGGTAATAACCATAATCACAGAGATTCTTCACAAAACATATCAATAAATTAAATAATTTATTGTTCAACAAAATAAAAACAATCTTGTTGTTTCTATTAAACAAAAAAACAATTATTTAGACAGTAACAAACATTATAATAGATATTATAAACAATATTTTAATAAATGTACAATAATAAGTTACACGGAAGAAATTGAAATATCATAAAAATAAAACCTTCGCCAAATTAATAAAATCTAGAACGCAAAATAGGAATTTTGCTACTTAATTGGAAAACTTGGATCAAATGACGTTTAAAGTTTTAACTTTACGTCCCTCGTCTTTCTCCAAACTTCCTAGAAGTTCTAAAAAAATACAAGAATATATTATAAAACATTTAACCACAAAAATGGACTGGGAATACAATACAATAATCTTAAAGAAAGGGGGAGGGGCTGGGTCCTAAAAGGAAGAGTTGAGGTCCTAATCCAGATCCAGCTTTCAACTTGAGGACTGGATCTGGATGAGACATACGGTATACTACACAATTCTCCACTCTCAGACACCAATATTCATTAACTATTATAGCCCCTAACATAGAAAACGCAAAGTTCCCATTCCCATCCCACCTGGAAACAACATCTATTATAACAAAGAGTAAAAGAAGAATTTAACAACAATATTCAATTTGGCTCCAATCCACCACGTAACAATAAATAATAATACCATAATAAATCATTTGGCAACAATCCTGAATGTGGATATTGCAATTGCACCATTTTTAAAAGTATAAAAGCAAAACTATCACATAACAAGGAGGCGTTGATTTTTACAAAAAAGGAATTTTAAAAATGTTTTACCTAAATTATAAAATAAACAAAAATGCTAAAATGCTTTATTCTCACACATGGGCACGGGGGGGGGGAAGGGGTTAACCCTTCCAAATTCTGAGATGGAGGGTTTAACCTCCACCCCCTCCCCTCTACTTAAAAGGGGAGGGAGAAAAGGATAATCCCTCTCCAATTTTGAAAAAATGAAGTAAATGATATATGGGTAAAATGCGTTTCTCAGATTTTAAGTCTCCCTCGGGTTTAACCCCTACTTCGGACCAACTTACCCATTTATGTTTATTTTCTCATCTTACAAGTTATAATAAAATTAAACATTAATTTAAATTTTAGAAGTAATCGAAAAAAATTTAATTCTGGTAAATTTTAAGATTTTTGCATTAAGGTTTTTGGAGAATTGAACAACGAAATAACAAGCAAAAAAATAAGCTATAAAAACAAACCCACAAAGAGCCCCTGCTATTGTTCTTTTACTGTCCATTTAATGTTATTACATGAATTCATTAGAAACAAAAACGTTTGTTTTTATGATAATATGTTTTATATTGAACGAGTTCATAGAATAATAAATATTAAAAGTCTAGTAATTAATTACAATAACATACATAGTGCGAATATTTAAAATTGATAAGAGTTCGATTACCACTTTAGTGGTGCCACCAGCGGTAAAAAAAGAACATAAACAACACAACTAAAATCATTCCGGAGAAGACAATAATTTTGTCTTGTTTAGTCCGTCGTTCTATCAGACGCAAAACAGAATTGGAAAGACCCATTGTGTTGAAAACGTCCAGCATTTTTCTTTTAACGCTTTTTAGCGAACCGTGTTGAAATTTGAGATTATCTAAAAAATTGAATACAAAAAAAACTTAACGCTGAAAAAGTTATCATAAAACAATAATTCAAAACGAGCTTCTTACCAAGCCAGGAGTGGCAATCGCCCTTTTCTGGGTCGGTGGGGGTACCAATTTTATAGTTCGTGGGAACAATTTGTAAAAACATTTCGCGCTTCTCTTTGAGCTCGATTGTTGTAATAGTTTTTATACTAAAACGCTTAAAATGGTTTGTTAAAGGGATATTTTTTTTAATGTTCGGTCGCCATTGGCGACAATATTTTTTTGGATGTATATTATATTGGTGATGTGCTTCGAAGCTCTAAGCTCTGGAGTTAAGCTCTGCTTTTCGGAACTGCGGGCTACTCTTAAAGCTCCGCTCTATATTTTGTACTAAATTAATGAATAATTAAAAAGTAATGCCATATTTTATTTTGTCAAACTTTTTTGTAAACTATAGTTTTTTTACGAAATTTATTTAAAACAATAAAAATAGTTCAAGAAATGCAAATAGAATAACTAAGAAATTGCAAGCTGAAACAAGTTTCATGGAGCCGCATTTATAAAGCGAGATTAGCCAAGGATTAGGAAAAAAGTTAATTCGACTGCGTATTGGCTATCAGAACACAATAAGCTTCGCCTTCGCCGTTTTTGACAACTGTGATGAGTTTACATTTTCTACGCAGCCAATAAGCAGTCGAATTTAATATTTTTTCTTAATCTTTTTCCTTAATTTTAAGGAAAAAAATCTAAGAGGGAGTTTTCCGGATTTTTTTAAATTTGCCTCCTACCTCCCTCCCTAAAGGACTACACTTCCCCATAGGTGGGCAGGCAGGGAAGTTGGGCGGTTATACTCCCCTCCGAAAAAATCCCGATTATAGCCGACACACCCATAGGTGAGAAAGGGGGGGGGGGGGGGTGGGGTCCACGGTCCACCCCCCTAGCCTCAAAATTTTTGAACCCCCTCCCCTAAACGAAAATCTAGGGCCCTTCTCCCCCCAAATTTCCGTATTTTTTACCCCTGACCCCCCCTCTAGAATTTGAAATCTGACCCCCCCCCCCCTGGGGAATTATTAAAGTTATATAAATCCTATAAAAAGTTATATCCTATAAAAAGAACAATTATTAAAGTTATTATGGTTTAAAACTGTTTTGCTTTGGACACCGGACCCCACCTGACCCCCCTCTAGATTTCAAAATTTTGCACCCTGGATCGACCCCCTCTAAAAAGCTAGGGGGGTCCGGACCCCCCTCCTAGAATTCAAATATTGATTTACCCCGGATAACCACCCCGTAGCTTCCTGGATTGTTCTCACCTATGGACACTCCCCCCTAAAATTTGGGGGTACCCCGGACACCCCATTAAAATTTGAGGGGTTCCGGTACTAAAAACTCTAAAAATGTGGTATTTGAGGTATACCCCAAAAACAATTTTGGGACACCCCCCTCCCCCGAATTTCGGGGGTCGGGTCCCCCAAAATCCGGGAGGCTGCCCTCCTATGCTTCCGACTACCCTATTCTGCCCCATAATGAGTAACACCTCTTCCAGATTACTAAAATAAAGCCAATTTAGGGCGCTACAATCGTACGCTTTAAGTTGCAAGCAAATTTAATTGCGAATATCAGTTACCAAGTATTGAATGTCCACTGTCGAGCATGTAATCCATTTCTCGGTGCGTGTTTTGAAGCTTATCATTAAAAACAAGAGATTGGTCCATATCATTCATATTCAAAGCTGTAGATTCATTTGCATTGAATCTTCGAGTTAGCAGTTCCTCTCTGTTCTTTTCTGCCTGCCATCGTTGTTGCAAACGTTGCTGAACACCGTAAATCGAAGCCTACAAAAGAAAACACTAACAAAAGACTTTAAGTAATTGTTTGTTTCAAAAAATTTGAAAATATGTAGCAAAAAAAATGTTTGTAAGATGGAAAATCAACGCAGACAAGACTACATCGTCATCTTCAAATCTTTGGCTGTGGATTTAAATTAAACATCATTATTTATATTCAAAAAAAGATCGTCTAGTTTCGTCTTAAAATTTAGAGAAAAAAAAACAAAATACGGAAACCCATCAGAATTTTTTTATGTTTAGGTTATCAGAACTATAGGTGGGCAGGGGATTAGAGTGGGTTATACAGTTATACTCCTCTAAAAATTTCAAAACTGCCAACATATCCCTTAAAATTTACCCTCCCGGAGCCCCACACGACACCCCCCTTCCTTAAAATTTGGGAACCCCGGTACTAAAACGCTAAAAATGAAATGTTTGGGTTATACCCCAACTTAACCCCCGAAATTCCGGCAGGCTGGCCACTTATGATCAGAACCATTATACATTACAGGCAAAACGAAGAGTGGTTACCACCAGTCAACCACCACCCCGACCTTTACAAGCTCGAAAATGAAACAAAAACCAAACCAGCCATTTTTTGCGAAAATTTTACAGTTTTTAACCTATTTTAACAAAATTTAAGCTATTTTTGGCCTTTTACCCCTTTTTAAACATTCTTGGTTTTCGAAAAATGCTCTTCCACGTTAAACTCCGACACCCTTAAGGAAAGGGACAGCATAGGTCACCGAAGGGGGGGGGGTGGGGGGGGCTCACCCATAGATGTTTTTGGGGGGGGGACAGAGGGGTGCACCCCCCCCCCCCCTAGAGCCAAAATTTTGGACCCCCCCCCCTGGAAAAAATCCAGGGGGGCCCCCCCCCCCCCCCCCAAGCTCGAGAGCGGTCCGACCTACCCCCCCCCCCCCTGGAAGGCTGGACCCCCTCCCCCCCCCCCCCTCCCGACCAATTTGGAAGTATATTTTTTTATTTATTGTCAAAAACACGGTTTTTAGTTACTTTTTAGGCCTAAATAGGCTGTTTTAATACATAAAATTCAATATTAGACCTAAAAACACTTAAATTATTGAGTTTAAAAAATTTTGCTGAAAAATTGGACTCCCCTGACCCCCCCTAAATTTGAAATCTCGCACCCGGGGTCGACCTGCTAAAAAGCCAGGGGGGTCCGGACCCCCCTCAACCCCCCCCCCCCTAAAAAATTTTGGCCTTCCACCCGGGGGTGGACCCCCCCCCCCCCTAGCGGACCCGACCAAAAACATCTATCACAGCCACGGGGGGGGGGGGGGGGGCCCCCCCCCCCCCCCTACGGCCTCTGAGACCTACCCCCCCCCCCTAAGGCCCATTTTGACCCCCCCCCCCCCAATCGACCCCTTGAACCCCTGACCCCCCCTAAGGCCCAATTTTGAACACCCCCCCCCCCCCACCAGACAATCCCAAAACATGCTAAAAAAATGGTCAAATTTCGTCAAAAAATTTTCAATTTTGTTAAAAAAAAACAAAAACACCCCGGGGTGTGACCACCCCCCCCTGCTTTTTTTCAAAAAAAACACCCCGGGGTGTGACCCCCCCCCCTGGAGGTCAAAAACCTCCACACCCCGGGGTGTGGACCCCCCCCTGAGCCGTCGAAGGTCGTTGACCTATGAGGGACAGTGCACAGGTCTCATGCTCATCACCTGTCTAGTTTTGAAATTTTAAATTAAAAAAAAAAAAATAAATAAATAAAGGAGGCTCCCCTTCTCCAAATTTTCGGTCAATAATTATTGTCACAAGCAAAATTTTTTAGTAAGAAACCGTACTATTGTATATTTTTTAAAGTTAAATAACATAACTTAGCTGATACAATACAATTAAAAGATAAGGGTAAATGGGAAATAACTTCCCAGAGCCCGCTGGTTTTTTAAAAAAAACATTTCTCTCGGGTTAGCTAACTACCACCCAACTTCCAAACGATCACGACCGTGCTTAATTATACTTTACCTTGTTCTTATTTTAGTAAACACACTACAGAAGAAAATTAAACTTCAAAATACACAATTTTACAACTGTCGTTTGATCTCAAAACTAAAGGGTATTTATACAATCTCAGAACTTTTCAGTGATATCTGTCAACTTCAAATAATACGTTTGCAATCTACAGAAACTAAAGTAGTTTAATTTGATTTTCAATTTAAAAACTGACCAAAAAAGTTTTAGAAATTTAGAATTCCTCTTTTATATTTCAAATTTGATGAAAAAAATATTAATTTTTATATAGTTAAATTGTATCACTAACAAACGCATTTTCAAAATTAATGTAAAAAAAAACAATTTGTTAAAAAATAGTGCAGATTGGAAAAAAATCTTGTGAAATTGAAACTTACTCTAAGGTGCTGACAATCAAACTTTAATTGATCAATTTTGTATTTAGAATGACGACGTTTTGAAATAGGTTCTTTATTTGCTAGTAAGTCAAGCTCATCGCAGTTTTTCGCAACCTATAAAATTAATGGTGTACATACTAAAAACAAAAGATTGATATCAAAATTGCAAAAATGAACAAAAATACAGGAACTAGGGTGGTGGTATTCATAGATGAACACCGTCAAAAAGCCAGAGGGAGGGGGGGGGGTGTTTACCCGGGTAAATGACATTTCAAAATCTAGGAGGCGGTTCTAGGGGAGGTCGAACCCCCCTAGTTTTTTAGGGGGGGGGGTCGACCATAGGTGAGAAAGGGGGGGACAGGGTGAGGTCCACCCCCTAGCTTCGAAATTTTGGTACCCTTCCCCCCTAGACGAAAATCTAGGGGCCCCCTCTCCCCCCAAATTTCCGAATTTTTTACCCCTGACCCGCCTCTAGATTTTGAAATCTGACCCCCCCTCCCCTCGGGAAAATTTTAGGTACCTTTTTTATACTAAATTTTCTTCCAAAAACGTGAATTTTCATCACATATTCATGCTTTTACACCCTTTTTATACATGAATATGGCTTTTTATTTAATAAAATGTAGTATTATCCTATTAAAAGAACAATTATTAAAGTTATTATGGTTTAAAATTGTTTTGCTTTGGACACCGGACCCCACCTGACCCCCCTCTAGATTTCAAAATTTCGCACCCCAGGTCGACCCCCCCTAAAAAACTAGGGGGGGTCCGGACCCCCCTGGGACCCCCCTCCTAGAATTCAAAATTCGATTTACCCCGGGTAACCACCCCCCCTAGCTCTCCCGACCGTGCTCACCTATGGGGTCGACCCAGGGTGGAAGATTTTGAAACCTAGAGGTGGGTCAGATGGGGTCCAATTTCTGAAGCAAAATACTTTTAAACCATTAAAGGTTTAATAATAGTTTTTTTAAAAGATAATACCACTTTTTATTGAATAAAAAGCGATATTCAGGTATAAAAAGGGTGTAAAAACAGGAATTTGTGTAAAAAAATTCACGTTTTTGGAAGAAAATTTAGTATAAAAAAGCACTTAAAATTTTCTCGAGAGGGGAGGGGGTCAGATTTCAAAAATTAGTAGGGGGGCTCAGGGTAAAAAATTTGAAAATTTGGGGGGAGGGGAGGGCCCCCCTGGATTTTTCCTCAGGGGGGCAAAATTTCTAGGCCAGGGGGGGTGGACCCCACCCTAACCCCCCCCCCTGTTCATCTATGGTGGCATTTGAAAATTAAATAGGAAGTCCTAGGAGGGTTCGTCATCGACCCCCTAGCTTTCTAAAGGGAGTGGAGGTGGAAGAATCTGGGGTGAAAAAAAAATTTAAAACCCAGTGGAGGTTAAGGGGTTCAATGTCGCAAGCAAACCAGCTTTAAACAATAAAATGTGTTTTTTAAAGTAAAATACTACATTTTATCATGGATGAAAAAGGGATTTAGATATTATAAGCATAATGTAAGAATGAAGGGAGGGGGTAAACTCCCTTTTGTAAAAATTTAAGGTTTTATTCCCCTGAACGTTTGCTTGTTCTGCAATAGGTGATCAGCCTTTCGGTTTTTTTTTGGGATGGGGTATATCATACATGGGCACGGGGGGAGGGGGGTTGAAGGGGTTAACCCCAGACCTGTGCACTCCCCCTCAGGATTTTATTGAGGGCAATTCCTAAACGGGGGCAGACCTGTGCACGGTCTGGAAATGCCCCCCGTTTTATTGGAGGATTTGCCCCCCGCCAAAAAATGAAAAAGTACCCTAAAATTATGACGCCATTTTTGACCTATGATGACGCCATCATCGCAAATTTTTTGCAGTTTTTACCCTATTTTAATGTATTTTAAGCCATTTTAGACCTATTTTTACCTTATTTTCGCTTTTTTTGTCCCTTCTTTTTTTTCCCCTTTTTCCCCCTTTTTTTCTTCCCCCCCCCCTGCTTGCCCCCCCCCCGTTTCAAAAAAATTGCCCCCCCCCTCCGTTTTGGAACTGCCCCCCCCCAATAAAAACCCGGGGGCAGTGCACAGGTCTGGGGGGGCACGGAGGGCAAGTTTTTTTAAAACGGGGGGCAAGCGGGGAGAAAGAAAAAAAAAAGAGAAAAACGGAGAAAAAAAGAAAGGAAAAGGGGAAAAAAGGCGCGATAATAGCGACATAATTTTAGGGTACTTTTTCATTTTTTGGCGGGGGGGGCAATAAAACGCGGGAGGGGGGCAAACCGTCCAATAAAGCGGGGGGCATTTCCAGACGGTGCACAGATTTGTAACCCCGCCTCAAATTCTGAGATGGGGTTTAACTTTTACTCCCCCTTCCACTCAGAAATGGGGGCGGGGAGAAAAGGTTAAGCCCCTCCCCCAATTTTTAAAAAATGAAGAAAAAAAGCTCTTTAAAATGGTTTTTAACTGTTTCCAAAAGAAGTTTTGGGGTCAAAATGAGTGTTTTAAGCCGTAAAAAGCTTAAAATGCAATAAAAAACTTTCTCCACTATAATTAGAGTTTTCACCTATTTATCTTTTAAAATCAAAAAACCATATGGGTAAAATGCACTCCAGAAAAACTTAATACAGGTAAAATACGTTTCTCGGAATTTAATTCTCCTCCACCCACTTCAGACCAACTTGCCCATGTATGGGGTATACCAAAACCTCGTTACCTACCTTAAATTTTAAGGGGAAAAGGTCGCCAATTATTTGCTGCTTACCTATGGACGCTGTTCTGTCCCAATTATTTAACTTTACAATTTACAACAAAAAACCGGCACAGGGTCTTTAAAGTGGTCAGCACAGCAGGGAAATTTGAGACGACAGAAAATTTTGGAAATTTGGAGTTGAAAATAAAAAAAAACGTTTTGGGGTTAGTTTTTTGGCTTTGGCTTGAGTATACGTTTTTGCGAGTGCAGAGTTTCGGCTTAAAATTTTCCAATTTATGGTTCAGTTTCACCAGTTTGTTTGGGTTGTTAATCAATTTTATGATTTAAAAACTTGGTGTTTTTTATAACAGTGAAAACTTTTATAACAACTAACATTCCAACAACAGTTAGAATGCAACGCTCATAACATTACCATTATATTCTGTATGAAAAATGAACGATTTACCTTTTCTAATTTGTCTGATATATACTTTTCAATTTGATTTGCTTGATCTGAATTTTGAGCCTTTTCTAAACTTGCTAAGTCATTGTGAAGAAAATGCACAAGATCCCGAGTTTCATTATACAGGCTTTCCATGATTATTTAAATTAAATTTTAGAAGCCTTTATCTTTATTAGGCACAAACAGGTGTTTACTGTTTTCCATCTGTAAGAATTTAAAACAAATGAATAAATTTATAGTCTAGATTTTATAATTATTGTAACAGTATAGGTTTAAACCTTATTTAAAATACACTCACAAGACGCAAGCAGGTAATTATTCAACCATAAACAACACAAACTCAATAGTTAATCTTTATTTCAAAAACAACAATACACAACAATGCAAAAATAAGCATAAACACATATCAGAAACAGCATTGAAGCAAGTCACAAAAACAGACAACATTTCAAAATAATACATGAAAACAATAATTTGCATGCAGACGCAACAGGTGTGTTTTGGATCGTAAAAGTATAAAAGTGATCGTGTTCTTTGTAACAGTTCAGTTAAATAAATCTTGATTCTGCTTTGTGTGTGTACATATTGGGGACCTCAACGCTCCATGAGTTTACATTATAAAAATAAGGTTAAAAAAATAATATATACCGGGGGCGGTAGGGGGGGTTGGGGGGGATTAATCAGTAATCCTTCCCCCAAATTCTGAGAAGGGTGGTCTAACCCCACCCACTCAGAAGTGGGGGGAGGGGAGAAAAGGTACCGCGGGGAAGTTAGCATGCGTTCACGCCGGCTCTCGCAATTGAAAGCACTTTAGCATGCGTTCCCGCATGTATTCTGCCGGTCTTCCCACTCCATTTGTTCCACTAGTTTTTCCAATAACCTTAATTACGACACGTTCCCTTTAACAAATAAGGCAGCTAAAACAGGAAAGCCAACAATTCCGGGAGCCAGCTGAAAGCCAGCATGCGTTCCCGCATGTCTTCCGCCGGTCTTCCGATCCTATTTCAGACCTGTGCACGGTCTGAAAATGCCCTCCCCCGTTTTATTGGAGGATTCCCCCCCTCCGTTTTATCTCTCCCCCGCCAAAAAATGAAAAAGTACCCTAAAATTATGAAGCCCTTTTTGACCTATGATGACGCCATCATCGCCAATTTTTTGCAGCTTTGAGACTATTTCAATGTATTTTAAGCCCTTATATACCTATTATTACCTTATTTCCGCTTTTTTTCGTCCCTTTTTTCCCCTTTCCCTTCTTTTTTTCTCTTTTTTTCTCCTTTTTTCTCTCTTTTCTTTCCCCCCCTGCTTGCCCCCCCCCCCGTTTCAAAAAAGTTGCCCCCCCCCGCGTGCCCCCCCCATTTTGGAATTGCCCCCCCCCCCCGTTTTTAACCCCGGGGGGGGGCAGTGCACAGGTCTGCTATTTCATTCTCTCGTTTTTCCTCTAACCTTAAGTTCTACGTTTTCAAAACGTTCTCTTTTATGACAAAATAAGAAAGCCAGCAATTGAAAATCAAAATCTAATACTGCGTTCCGAACGCCCACAGTGGGTATTTTTGAAACACTTTTAAGAATTTTAGACATTGCTTCAAATTTGCAGTAACTGCCGTGTAGTTTTATGACTTTTTGTTTATTCACTTCATCGACTACATTATTTTTATTTAAAAGTTATTAGTATTATATGAGTAATAATAATGTTATAGTAATGTTAGTAATTATGCGGAAGACCGGCGGAAGACATGCGGAAACGCATGCTGGCTTTCAGCTGGCTCCGGAATTGCTGGCTTTCGTGTTTTAGCTGCCTTATTAGTTAAAGAGAACGCGTCGTAATTAAGGTTATTGGAAAAACGAGTGGAACAAATGGAGTGGGAAGACCGGTGGAAAACCGGCGGAAGACATGCGGGAACGCATGCTAAAGTGTTTTCAATTGCGAGAGCCGGCGTGAACGCATGCTAAAGTTTTAAAAAAAAACGCATTTTAATTCAAATCAAACTTATTTTAATATCAAAACTAATTAGAAAATTTATATTTCATTAGTTTTAGCTATTTTCATGAATATTTATTGTCATTTTTGCTTAAAAACCGCATAAAAGCGAAAGCCAGCGGGAAAGCCGGGGGGAAGACATGCGCGAACTTGCATGCCAACTTCCCCGCGGTAGAAAAGGTTAACCCCCCAATTTTGAAAAAAATGAAGAAAAAAACGTCTTAAAAATGACTTCTAAGCTCCAAACTTAAGTTCTTAATGTTTTAAACAGTAAAAAGTAGAAAACCTATATTTTTTATATAACAAAATACATTGGTTATCTATTTATTTGAGATTTATCAATTTTTTTGTAGCTTTTCAAAAATCTGGATGGCAATTGTTGGACCGCGGTGTTGTTGGCACCCACCGACAGCACCCACCGAGACGTAGCATCCACCGAGACTTATTTGATTTACACGTTTTACAGGACAATTTTATTCACATAAGTAAAATTTAACGCTTTTTTTTATTTTTGAATTATTTTTACTGTTTTTATATAAAAATTAAGGTTTAATTAAGATTTAAAACTATATTTCTCGGGGCAAGCACTAAAAGACACCTACCACACCTACTACACCTACTACACCGACCGACCTAAGCAACCTAAGCAAAACCTCAAAATCAAACAAAACATTAAATTTAGCTTGATTTTAAGGTTTTGCTTAGGTTGCTTAGGGAAATTTTTAGAAACAAGAGGAGTTTCACCCGTCGGTTGGTCGGTCGGTGTAGTAGGTGTAGTAGGTGTGGTAGGTGTCTTTTAGTGCTTGCCTTTCTCGGTGGGTGCGGTAACGGGAACTTGGATCCAAGGGTTCTAAGATCTACAGCTGTTACGTAACAATTTTTCGCAACCTAAAAAAGAAGGGGAACTTAGATCCAAGTGGCGCGCACACACGCGGCCCTTTCAAAGAGGTTGTCCATTAATAACGCAACAGTTTTACTATAATTTTAACGCATTATAGCCTCTTTTAAAAACTACTAAATTATTTTTCTAAATTCTACAACATGAATTATGAAATTACAATTAAACAAACTTAATACTTGTGTAAATCTAATAAATAATTTAGTTTGAAATAAGTTTTTCATACCACTTTTTTAAAACTACACAAAAATTATCTAACATTAAAAAATATTTGTGGAAAAATGCAACATACAAAAAAACAGCAAGTTAAAAAATCTAATTTAAAATGTGCGTGAATAAAAATAAGTATGTTAATGAAGTATATTTTACACAAAAAATACATTTAATTAAATCATTATTAACATTATTAGTTTTTTTTAATATTATTTCAGGTTTTTTTAATCGTTGTAACTCATTTATAAATTAATAATAAAGTTTATAAAAAACAAAGAAAATCGACATAAGGACAAAAAAAATGTCTCCAAACAATGTATTATGTATAATTTAAACTTTAAATATTTTAATTTATATGCTGCAAATAAAATCACTGCGCTTTAATGCTTTTTCAGCAGATTATTTTTAGTTCAGAAAAACTTTTAAAATGTTTGATTTCTAAAAAGCCGTAATTTTAAAAGTTAAAACAATTTATTTCTAAAAAACTTTGTGATTTATTGATAATCTAGTAAAGTAATATATATACATATAATTTATTTTAAATTAATAAATATTAACTTATAATATATGTTCAAGTATGTAAGTATATATTTAACACTTGTAATTATTAACATTTGTGTATGCTAGTTTCTTTTGTATCGTGTGTTATGAGTAAGTAATCACAGTTCTATTGATTTTTTTATGTTTTTCGTTTGAATATTTTTTTGGATTTTTTTAAATTTTAAAATTATCTACCAAAGAACCTGTGATTTATATCATTATAACTGAAAAGTATATTTTTAATAAATAAGAGTAAAATTTTATATTCTGTTCAAATCAAAAAAATTGTCTTTATCAGTTATATTATTAGATATTTTAAATAAATATGTATTAATTAAAACTCTAAAATACATATTGAAACTAACTAAAAAAAATTATAACATTAAATTTGATTCAGGCGCCACTTTCGATAAAATTTAAAAAAAAAAACTATTGTTTTTTTAATGACAACATTTTTAACAAATTTAATACTATTACTAAATTGTTTTAAAATAGAAAATAAGTCTAAACTAAAAAAAAAGAACGGCATCATAACCATTTAATAAAATAAAGTAATTTTAATACCAAAAAAACGTTTAACTTATTGTTCATTTTAATAAAAATTTTTAACAGCATTGTTTTAAAAAATTAAACAATAATTGTTTGCGGCAAATATTTAGAAAAAAATAATTCAGTGGTTTTTAAAAGAGTTTATAATGTGTTGAAATTATTAGTAAAACTGTTGCGTTATTAATGGACAACCTCTTTGAAAGGGCCGCGTGTTTGCGCGCTGCTTAGATCTAAGTTCCCCTTCTTTTTTAGGTTGCGAAAAATTGTTACGTAACAGCTGTAGATCTTGGGACCCTTAGATCTAAGTTCTCCAAATCGTGGGTGCTGGAGCTTGTCCACTTTCTGTTTCTGGTAGTCCCTTTTTTCACGATCGTGATCATTACCGACGGTTCTGCCGACGGTTTTAAAAAATGCCGACGGTTTGATAGTAAAATTGCTATAAAACATTAATACCTAAAACAAACTGTCGGCACTAAGAATATAGATATAATATATCATTCTACGCAAAATCAAACTTAAATTTTTGATAATTATTAGCAAAATAGCATAAAATCTTATATTGAAAACCGTCCGGGAGTTACCGACGGTTTTAGGATGTTGAATGAATTTAAAAAGTTTTTTTAGAGAATCTTGATTTTAATATTTACTCTTAATTTCGGTTTTTAAGAACATAAAAACGTTAATTACACTTTAGATTATTGTGAAATAAACGAATAAATTAAAATTTAAAGTATCAAATTACGTTCGTTTTTTGGAATTTGCATATGCTATTTTTGCTTCGCCCCTCAAAATGTACGATTTGAAGTTTATTTAAACTTGAAATACATTTTAGTTACTCTATTGTTATTTTTATGACTAATTCTGTTGTTTTTGTTGTTTTTATGAAAAAATTTTAGTCAAAAAATTTTAACTTTTTTATTGTTCTTTGATAAATTAAAAAAAATATTAAGTTTACAAAAAAAATTGTTGACTGCATAATCTATAACTTAATTTATTTTTAATTATTCCCAACATTATTACGTAGGGCGGAGCACCGGATTTTCAGGGGTTGCTCCAAAGTTCCAAAAAATCCGAGGTTCCCTTTAAAGTTTGGGGAACATCATCACTGTGTGTTCATATGCCTGTTGTCCTGCGTTTTTTTTAAATATCATAAAGGGCGCTCAATCGTAGAAACAGACTTGTGACGGTTTTTAAATGTCTTCCCCCCCCCCCCAAATTATTAGTGGCTGTAAGCTGTTACCCTGAGAAAAAAACAAGAAAAACCGCGCGCCCCCCCACACAAAAAAACACCGCAAAAACCCAACAAAAACGAAACAACACAGAACCCAACACAGGCACAAAAAAAAACCACCCACCAACAAAACCACCAAACAAAACCCCCCCCCCCCCCCCCCCCCACCCCCCCCCCCACACCCACTTCCTGCTTGAAAATAAAAACTGTCGGCAACGGTTTTCAATATAAGATTTTATGCTATTTGCAAATAATTATTCAAAATTTAAGTTTGATTTTGCGTAGAATGATATATTTTATCTATATTCTTAGTGCCGACAGTTTGTTATAGGTATTAATGTTTTTATAGCAATTTTACTATCAAACCGTCGGTATTTTTTAAAACCGTCGACAGAACCGTCGGCCAAGATCACGATCGTCCTTTTTCCAGCACCCACCGAGACTTAGACGAGAATTATTATTGCCGTCATAGCACCGCCGTCATATTGAATGCTGTCATATTTCGAACTTGAGTGCCGTCATATGACATGGACTACTACGAGCTTGGATAGAGTAGAATGAACAGGAACTAAAATGGTTTATTTACAAAGTTAATATAGAAAACACCTAATACATTAGTAACCCCAATTTTCCGGTCACCGGAAAGATGGATTGTTTAAAACTTATTTTTCAAGTAAATTATCGTGATAAAACTCACAATAACATTTATCGTGGACTTTAGACCTTAATTTCCCTAATCAACCTAAGAAAAACCTTAAAATCAAGCTAAATTTAATGTTTTGTTTGATTTTCAGGTTTTGCTTAGATTGTTTAGAAAAACTAAGGCCTACTTGAAGATAGCAAGATACTTGAAGAATGAAGCATACTTGATAAAACGAGAATTATTTTTTAGTTCCTGTTCATTCTACTCTACTTAAGCTCGTAGTAATCATGACATATGACGGGGTTCCGAGCAATCTCCCAACAAAAAAGGTGAATCTCCCAACTGTGGAATCTCCCAACAGTTTGTGGAAAGTTCCAACAGAATTAAAAAATACGTTTGCAACAAACACCATTTTATTTTTTGGTCAATTAACACTATAATTAATAAAAATATAGCATTAAATTCTTTATTCAAAAAACTGAGTACCTAAGCCTAAGCAAAACCTAAAAATCAAGCAAAATTGTATTGTGGTAAATTTGTATTTAATGATGTTTTTTAAACTGAAGAGTAAAAACTTTATTTTTTTCCTAAGCCTAAGCAAAATCCAAAAATCAAAAAAAAAATTCTCATTGGGGTGGAAACTTGCATTTTTGAAAGTACGTTTACAAAATTGCATAATTCCATTTATCATTCATTTAATGCATTTATTTATTTTCGGTTGTTTAAAATTATCGTGTTTAACACCGGTTTTGCAAACGTATTTCTAATATTTGAACTGTTGGGAGATTCATCGATTGGTTGGGACTTTCCACGTTGGGACTTTCCTCAGTTGGGACTTTGCCCGATACCTATGACGGCACTTAAGTTTGAAATATGACGACGGTGCTATGACGGCAAAAATAATTCTCGTGAGAACTAGCACCCATCGAGAATTATTTGATATACACATTTTAAAGGGTAGTTTTATTAACATAAGTAATTTTATCTTGTTTTTTGTATTTTTAAATTATTTTTTTATTGTTTTATACTAAATTTAGAGTAATATAAGATTTAAAACTATATTTCTCAGTGCGTGCTTGTGTTTGTATACTTTATGGTAATCCCTTTATTCCAGCACCCACCGAAGCTTTTTAATTTTCAACATTTATATTAAAAAAAACCGCAAATTAAGACATTTTACACTTAAACCATTAATCAAATATTTAAATATTCAATTCGTAGGTAAAAACGGCTAAATTAAAAAAGTTGTGCGCTCGCAGCACATACGAAAAGAATTTTTCAATTGGGTGCTGCGCCAATAATGCATGCAATCTAGGCTTACAGTAGTCCTTGTATAATGAAGCTAAAAAAATGGTTCCCGGAAATTTCGTCTTCTACATCTCGTCTTTCAACATCTCGTCTTCTACATCTCGTCTTCTACATCTCGTCTTCGGAAAACTCGTCTTTTAAACATCTCGTCTTCGGAAAACTAGTCTTTTGGATGTAATTTTGTAAACGCACTTTTTAAAAAACAAGTTTCTCTTATTTTTTGACTAAAACAATGCATTGAAAACCTTTTTTTACCTAAGCCTAAGCAAAAGCCAAAAATCAAGCAAATTTTTTATCATGATAAACTTTTATTAAATGATTTATTCAAAAAACTGAGAACCTAAGCCTAAGCAAAACCTAAAAATCAAGCAAAACTTTATCATGGTAAATTAGTAATTATTGATGCTTTTTGAACTGAAGAGTAAAAACCTTATTTTTTTCCTAAGCCTAAGCAAAACCCAAAAATCAAAGAAAATTACATTGGGGTCGAAACTCGCATTTTTGAAAGTACGTTTACAAAATCGCATCCAAAAGACGAGTTTTCCGAAGACGAGATGTTTAAAAGACGAGTTTTCCGAAGACGAGATGTAGAAGACGAGATGTTGAAAGACGAGATGTAGAAGACGAAATTTCCCGACACCAAAAAAATTGCCCACGGTTTGCTGAATAAAATTTTTATTAGTCGGTTTTGGTCAATATGGACTATTGTTTTTTTGTACCAACGTCGTATTTACCTACATACATTTTCCTACATACATACATACTACGTATAAACAAATTTTTTAAAATAAAAAAACGTTGTTATTTAATCATCTATATCCGTTAGAATTGTACAATTTTATATTTCGGGGTGGTTTTTATAATATGTGTATTAATGAAAATTAGTCAAATGAATAACCGATTATTGTTTAAATTTTACAAAACATAAAGTTCTGCTCAAGCATAGTTAAAAGCTTTAAAAAAATCTTTTCACATACTTTTAATGTTTTTTTAAAGTAGTTAACGTAAACAGAAGTCAAATGAAATAAATCAAAATTTAAAATCAAAGTCAGTTTATTTTGAAAATAATTTGACTTAAAATTTTAAAATCCCTTACAGTTTCAAATAGTGATCGACCGGGGCCCCGGCCCCGGCCCCGTACCAGCAGCTTTTCTTCCCCGGCCCCGGCCCCCCCCACAACACAGGTTTCCCGGGCCCGGCCGGCAGCGGGTTGACTGTGCGACTGGGCGAAGTCAAAGTCAGGACCAAAAATAGGACAATCATTGAATCAGTTCTTACAATTTTAGACAGTGATAAATATATAAAATTTTATTTTTAAAAGCTAA
>JASAMX010016485.1:0-16972 GCA_030248175.1 Microlaimidae sp. YZB2_3
ATTGCTCAACTGTAATTCTATGTATTTTTTTCAGTTGTTAATGTTTTGAAAATTGAAAATTGTAAGGTATTAAATTGTTTGTAAAATTTTTTTTCTCTGTTTTATAGACTTATTTTTATTAATGTCGCATAAACAATGTAATAAACACTCCGCGCAAAGCATGGAACATTTTTTGTGCCCTTTTATAACGTTTAGGGTTTGCACATCCCAAACCTCCCACCCTGCTCCCAAAATTTTTTAAGGGTTGGATTCCCCTTTCTAAAATCCTGCCTACACCCATGTCTACTCCACTCACAAAACATTATTAAACATTTTATAATTTTTAAATGAAATGTTTTGACCTCAATAATAACTTCAATTTAATGTGACAATCAGTGGCGTGCCCAGGGGGGGGCGGGGGGGGGGGGGGGGGGGCCCCCGAAATACCGGCGAAGCCGGATTTTTTCGTATTACGAAAGCCTTAGCTTTTTTTGAATTTTGGGAGAAAAATTTTTTTTTCTTAAATATTAATACAGAAACTTTTCTGATGCCTTCCAAAAGCATATTAATAGTCAAAAAACCAAATTTTCCCCGCTTCGCGGGTAGTTTAAATTGACAATTTATCTCAGTTTTTCAATTTCAAATCGATTTTGCCGCTTAATAGTTAAGGCATACATGTTAAATAAAACTACTATAAACACTATTAACCTTTTATTAACGTTTTAAACACATGTTTTAAATGGATAGGAATAAAAAAACCTTAAATTTTGTTTTAATTATCATATGGAATTACAATTTCTAGTGTATTTTAGTGCCTTAAATTAAAATTTTTCTCCCCCGGGGGTAGAATGCCCCCCGGACCCCCCTGACATGGGGCTCTGCCCCTTGACCCCGCTGGGGGGCTCTCGCCCCCCAGACCCCCATTCTGGGGGCCTCCGCCCCCAACGCCCCTCATTCATTTACCCCCCAGACCGCCCCCCGAAATGAAATCCTTGGGGTACGCCGCTGGTGACAATTATTAACTTTAAAAACAATGTTTATTATTTTTTGTAAAATTAAAAGGTTTTGGCGTTTAAAAAGTCTGGATTGAACGGATGTTTTTTGACGTTAGTGTTTGTTTAGAAACTTTTATCAAGATATGTGCATGTGTGTGACAGGTTTGTGCAAAAGTTTGTAATGTTTTTTAAAATGTCATCTTTTGAATAAACAAATCTGTTTTTAAAAATGCTATCATGCGGGGTGAGGAAGGTGGAGTGAAGATGAATGCCAACACATTACAGGAGGCCTTTGAATGCGGGAAGAATTACATATTGATTTTTTACTTCCAGCGTGCAATAAAGCTGAACACTGCGGAGACCAAGAGAATTGGAAAAAAAGATACTACTCCTGGGAGAGAGGCAAGTTGAAAATTCCAACAGCGGGCGCGGCCTAAATTACCAAGATTCAAAGTAGGAGAGTTGCACACAAATTTAAAAGGAAATCGGATAGAACGCATAGCAGCATTTATAAAAAAAGCCAAAAAAATAGCCAAGCAAAACAGTGGTGTAGTTACACTACAAAGCGGCATGAAACAATAAAAAAACGAAGTCATAATAATTTTTTAGCGGTCTTTTACATGAAATTTCGAATTTTTAAAAGAAATGTGTTATAGCTTTGCCATGTAATTTTACCAAAAACAGACTATTATGTTATAAAGTTAAAACGAAATCATAGAATTTCATTGTTTTAGTTGGTGTTTTTGTCAAAATTTTTATTCTGCACACGTCTTGTGGCGTGCATTAACCATTAAAATCACCAAAAACCCCAAATTGGCCCAACCCAAAAGTTCATAGGCTTATTATAAGCTCAGTAATGGGTTTTTTTTTGCACAAACAAATGCTTAAAAGATTGCTTTTGGCGCCTAGAATACATTTTTGGCAGTTTTGTAAACAAAACATCAAAAACAAAAAAAGGTCATTTTTTAGAACCCC
Organism: Microlaimidae sp. YZB2_3; assembly: GCA_030248175.1. NCBI lineage: Eukaryota > Metazoa > Nematoda > Chromadorea > Desmodorida > Microlaimidae > Microlaimidae sp. YZB2_3. Next base: position 1,950 of record JASAMX010016485.1, read on the forward strand.
AAAAAAATTTTGGAGGTCCGTACCCAAAAAAAAATTTTTATTGTGTAGGAACGAGAAAAAAATTGGCGGGTATTTAATATATAACAATATGATCAATATCGTACACACTTCGAGCAGGAAGCAAAACAAAATAAATAATTCCGACAGTGTATTAGCGCGATCAAAATTGGCGCAAAATCGCAAAAACCGCGCGCATTTAACGCATCATAAAAAAAATTGAGCAAGCCGATTTCGCTCAAACTTTCAGAAAAAACTCAGAAAACTATGTTTTAACAGCATACCAAGCGGCGTTTCTTATCTCGTACTAATAAAAAAGTTTTGTTTTTTTTGGGACCAGGTTTTTTTCACCGCATCGGCTGTAGTGATGACGTCATCAAAAAACATTTTTCCTAACCTTTTCAAAAGATAGCCAAGAGTCTAAGCTATGCTTCCATATATGTCCCGCACATATTCTAAACTCCGTTATGGATATATAACATTTCAAAGTTCGAGTTTTGTCGCTAGTCCGCATCATTTTTGTATAGACTATAGTTACATTTTTTTATTAAAAACCCCATTCAAAAGTAAAAATCTAAAAATACCCATATTAAAATTTAGTTTTGATTATAACCTGAAAATAACTTCTAAGAAAATATTTTTTTACTTGCAGGGATATTGCAAGAATTTTTAAAGAGTTAAAAAGAATTTAAATTATCTCTAAACACAAAAACGTTAAGCTTTGATCAAGCTGTCTGTAACGGAGCTCTGCTTTGCAGAGATACAGAGCATTCCACGGAGCACCGCCCTACAGTTGTACTAATTGTGAGAATAATAAAAAAATCTATGCCTGAGCATATTTAGTCAAAAATTTTTTGTAAACTAAAATTTTTCCAAACTTTTTAAAGGCAATTAAAAAACTGTAAAAATGCAAATAAAATAATTAAAACATTTAAGCTTAAACCCCTTAAATAAGCCTAAAATCAAATATTCTAGAAGGCAAGAGACTCCAAAGCTCCTCCGCTGTTAAAGTGGCCGAAGCTTTGAAGCATGATGTGGGAGGGTAGGAAAGGAACATAACTAGTCTTTATGTTTTCTTGCTCAAAACTTTACACATATAAAGTTGGGTATTGAGATGGGCAAAATTACTCGTTTTTAAAAATTAATTTTGCTGCTATACAACATGAAACGTTTGACTACAAAAGCCATCTAAAAATATGCATATAATGAGAAAACTAATAATATATGTACTTTTTGTGAACATACAAAAAATTTCATGTTATTGGCGCCTAGATTTCTGGGCTGGTGCCTAAAATTTGAAGGGTAGGCGCCAGCTGGCGCCTAGGCGCTGGCGAAAAAAAAACCCAGCTGACAGCTTGGAATGAGGGTCTCCAAATAACAAAATATTACAGAACGCCACTCTTAAGTTAATTCATTAAAATTAAATACATTAAAAAGGTAGACATGCACTAATTGTATACTTTTGTTAGATATATTTTGTTGGTCTAAAGTTCTAAACAATTCCACGCCACAATAAATTTGCAGAAAATTTAAATTTATTTTGATTTTATTTTGACAGAAAAAAATATATTTAATTTGTTTAAAAAAGTTTTTTAAAATAAAAAACTGATGACAAAATGTTTTTTTAACTTTTTTGTTTAAAAAAGCTACAGCATGTTGAAATTTTTCTAAAATCGTTTTTATATATTTTGATATTAAAAATTCAAAATATAAAATACAAAAAAATTCCCTTGCAGAAATTTTTCCGCGGTAATAATCTTGCAAAGAAAATAATATAATTAAGTATAAATATTTCGTTAAATAAGACAACAATAACAATGGATATTTATATATCAAATGATAGAAAATCTTTAAAAAAAATAGTAAAGACATCAAAAAAATTTAATAAAAAAAATAATTAAAAAGATTTTAATTAGAAAAATCCACGCTTGCTGGTTTTAAGATAAGGCTTGAACTAGTTTAAATTTGATGAATAATATAAAAGTAAAAACATGGATTATTTTTTCCAAAACTTATTTTAATAAAAATTTTCTGCAAAAACAGAAAGAGTAATTTAAAATGTATTTTAAACTTAAATAAGCTTCCAATTACTCATTTAAGGACTGAGCTGAGAAGTTTCCTCCCCCTTGAATTATGATTATGATATTAAAGAGCAAAAACATTACTAATAAGTATATTATGTACCCTTCGTCATACCCTAAAAAGTCCTTGTGCAGAACTAAAGGTAAACCCAAAGTGGCTGCAACAGTTATTCGTTGGATTAAAATATGCCTCCCCCCATTAAGTAACCATTCAAATCATGGGAATCAGACGTCACTTTTTTCAGTCTATTAGATTCTATTTAATACTGAGCATTTTTGGTAAAGTGACGTCAGATTCTTGTGATTTGAGTGGTTACTTATGGGTGGAATTTTTTAATCCAACAACCAACTGTTGCAGCCACGTTGGATTTACCTTTAGGTAATCTATTTTTGATTTTACTTCTATCACCTAAGAACTTTTGTTTTAGGTACTACCGGAAATATGGTTACTTACCATATTGGCATGGTCATGGATACTACGGAGGTGGTGGTTATCAAGCAGGCTATGTAGGCGGTGGTCCGACCGGCCCTGTGCCACATCACTACCCTGGTTATTCTGGCTACCCTCCCCCGGGGGGTTATCCTCCTCCTGGGGGGGGGGGGGCTTTGGGGCCCTGGGGGGCCCTTCCCCTCACACGCAAAACAACACTACTTAACCAATAAAAACATCAACATAAAAATCTTAAAAAACAGACCACAATCATCACTCTCTGAGAGAAAAATTCAAAGCCCACCCCCCCCCCCATAGCGCGCCAGCCACGCGAATTCCGATCTCTCCCCAGCCCCAGCAAAAATTTAAAAATATATACAAAAACGCTAAAAATTCTCCCTACCCAACATACATTACTTTTTTTTACCTAAATCAAATTGATTAAAATAGAGGGGACAAGCCCCCTGGAGAGATTAAGAGGTAATACACTAGTTGTCAGGGCTATACATTTATAACATGTGTTTAAAACGTTAAAAAAAGATAATAGTGTTTATGTAGTTTTTTAACATATCCTACCCATAGACTTTCATTGAAAAACTAAAACCCATAACCTCCCCCTTCGGAAATAACCCCCCCGAAGGGGGATTAATAAACGCACAAAAACACCCCCCCCCATTTTCCCTTTACACCACCTTCTTTCCGGGGTCCCCCCCCCCCACCCACACACCCCCCCCACCCCCCCCCCCCCCCCCCCCCCCCCCCCCTCCCCCCTCTCTCTTTCCCCTGGGGGTTATCCTCCCGCTGGAGTTTGTTCTCCCCCAGGGGGGTTTTCGGAAGGTTTTTCATCTACAGAAGGTTTCTCTCTCACAGCAGGACAACCTTCTTACGCTCCAACTGGAAATCCTCCAGGCAGTCCATTCTAAACTATTGCTATAAAAGAAACACAAAACAGGCAACATTTGTGTTTTAATAATCAGTAAAGATACAAAGCAAAATCTTTTTTGTCAAATCAAATGTCCAGTATAGGTGGGCAAGCCTAAAACTTGTAGGTAGTCTAGACACCCCCCCTAGAATTTGAGGGTACCAGTATTAAAAATGGGGTATTTGACGTTTACCCAAAAAAAAATTTTAGGGACTTTTCCCCCAAAAAAAAATCCAGGTCTGATATACCCCTAATCCTGGAGGTTGTCAACCTATAATGTCCGTCCATACAGAAATTTTTTGGAAAAAGAAAATATTACTACAATAAAACTCCTCTTTTCTTAAATGACACGTCAAAGAGTTGCTCTTTAAAAAGCCAAAAAAGATCAAACCAAAGCTCCTAACTTTAGCAGTTTTTAATCCTTTCCCTTTGGGATTATGTTAGTAGCTCAGGCACAAAGTGTGTATTGCGTCTCGTCTCGCTCACTAGCATCTCTGTGTAAAAGTACTGTCGAGACACAGACCTGTGCACTGCCCCCTCCTGGTGTTTTATTCCACAATACCAAAATGGGGGGCCACTTTTTTTAAAATGGGGGGGCAAGCAGGGGAAAAAAGGAGAAAAAAGAAGGGAAAAAGGAACAAAAAAAGCAAAAATAAGGTAAAAAATGCTAAAATGGTTTAAAAAACATTGAAATAAGCTAAAAACTGCAAAAAATGGCGATAATGGCGTCATAATAGGTTAAAAATGGCGTCATAATTTTAGGGTACTTTTTTCATTTTTTGGCGGGGGTGGGGCAACTCCTCAAATAAAACGGGGGGGGCATTTCCAGACCGTGCAGAGGTCTGGGGACAAGACGTGCGCAGCAGTTTAACACTGAGCTGCATTGGCGAGTTTCCTTTCCGCGCTTTAGACGCGCTTTTTTGGTCTCAATAATCCCAAAGAGTTTTTTTTTGGCTTTTTCAGTTTTGCTTTTTTAGTTTTTTTAAAATTCAAAGGTTTTGCATATTTATGATAAGCTTAGATTAGTTTTGTTTTTGTGTCAGTATTTTCTCGGTCTCCATATTTTTGTCTAACAAAAATATAGACTTCCAATTAGCAAAAAAAATGCTTTAAATAGATTAGTTCATGTTTTGTTTATGTTGTTGTATAGTGTGGAACAAACACTCTAATTTTTTCTAAATTATGTTTTTTATTGTTTGTATTGTGTAGGATTGCTTTAAAAAGCTTACTTAGTTAATTATAATTAATAACATAATTTTTTTTCATTTAATGGGTTTAAATCTAAAGATTGTATTTTAAAAAGTTTAGTTAAAAATATTTTCTGTGAAGAAGAATTACAAAAGTAGTCAGTTTGTTAGATTACAATACAAGCATAAAAATTTCTAAATGTTTTTATATATCATTAAAAAAGTTTTGAATTTAAGATTCTTTCTGGATATTATATATTATTATGTTATAATAATATATTTTACGCTTTCCATAATATATAATGTTTTAACCTCTACGTTTCTGGAAGAAGTTTTTAAATATTAATTGATAAACATTCCTACATAGTGTGTTTCTATTTTTGAAGGTATAATACCTTGGATATAAATTATTTCCCACGTTGCAGGAAGTTTTAATTGGAAGTTAATATCAAGTATTATATAATATAACAAAATATGCGCAACTCCTAAAGTTATGACACCATATACCGTTATAATCGCATTATTTAATTTTATTCCCAATTGAAATTGTTTTGTCCGTTTAATATTTCTTTAGTTTATCTTTTTCAATTCAGAATAAAATTAACTTATGCCATTTAAATGGCATTTCACAGAAATTTGTATGAATTAAATTCAAAAAATATTCTTTTTTATATTTTGGAATGGTGTTCAGTTAAAAACATTTTTAATTAAATTGCTTCTTTTTTAAATTAATTTGTTTTAATGATATTGCTCTTGTTTGTTTATGCATTTTTTATGAGCTAAACTCAACGGCACTGTAGAAGCGACAGAGCGATCGCCGAGCAAAATTTTAAATTAATTTTATTACCCGGCTATAAGCCGGTAAAAATACAGCTAGAAGGAACATTGAATGTTTTGAATTTTGTTTTAATTTAAAACTGAGTCAGTTTATTTTCTAATTTACATAAGAAGGGCTAAAATCTTATACAAAATCTCTAATATTTATTCTATATTAATATAAAAACCTAGGTAAAAACATATATTATGACAGAAAGTAATTTTTTCATAATTTCTTAATATCTTTCCGCACAATAAATGACGTTTTCAGATTAATGAATGACGTTTTCAGATAAATTCGTATATATATTTTTATTTATTTTAATCATTTCAAGTATTTGGTATTGGATTTGAAATGAACTGCTGGCATTAATCCAACAACATTCAGTGTTTAAGTAATGTCGCTTCCTGGGGCCTGTTTCATAAAATACTGGTCTTCGTAAATTACAAGTTTATCAATAACTTTTTTTATTCTGAACCATTTGCGTTGAAATTTGAAATGAAAAAAGATTATATGCCATGTGCAAACTATTTAAAATTTCATGTACGTAGCTGTTGTGTGTTTAAAGTTATTCCAGTTTTAAACTTTGGCCACTTGTAATTTTTTACAAGTTCTCAAAAGAAAAATTTACTTTAGTCGGAGTAGGGTAAATTTTTCTTTTGAGAACTTGTAAAAAATTACAAGTGGCCAAAGTTTAAAACTGGAATAACTTTAAACACACAACAGCTACGTACATGAAATTTTAAATAGTTTGCACATGGCATATAATCTTTTTTCATTTCAAATTTCAACGCAAATGGTTCAGAATAAAAAAAGTTATTGATAAACTTGTAATTTACGAAGACCAGTATTTTATGAAACAGGCCCCTGGTGGCATTGGAATTTAATAATAATCATTATTATTATTGGGTTTTTTAATCTTAAATAGTGTAATGTTCGTGGTTGTTAGGCTATATAAAGTAATAATTATTTCAATTCCTTATTTGTACTAATGGGTTTTACCATATAAGAAGAGTAAATAAATAGCTTTATGAATCAGTGAGTAATGTGATATTTTAAAGTCGGTTTATAACTTATAATCAAGCGGGAACAATTTAAAAATTCGGGTGACTTGTGATGAATATGTACAATAATAATGTTCTCCAGAGGTGAGAAATTGAGGTCGCTCTAATTTTATGCTAATTTCATAAACAAAAAAAGTAAGTCATGAATGTTTTTTGTTAATTTTTTTTCAAATCTTAATAAAAATAAAAAGGGCAAAGCTCTGGAGCTCTGCTTAGCAATTCTGGGGAACATCACTAATATATAAGCAAATTAAATCTAGCTGACCTCAATTAATTGCGTTATTGAATCTATTATTAAGCAATAAAACATTTGCTAAACGGGCAAATTTTTATATTTTTTTCAAAAAAAAAAGCGGCATTTAAAACAATTCCTCCTAATCGTTTTTAATAACATAATAATCGCGCATGTTTAATTTGACTTTTTATGTCACCCATACAGTTTTACAAGGTCAGCCAGATGTAATTTAATGTAGTTACTGTGTTTCTTAAGCTGCTGCCATATTTTAATGCTTAGTTTCTGAATAATTCTTTATTTTAATTTCAGACCTATGTACGGTCTGGAAATGTCCTCCCCCCGCTTTATTGGAGTATTTGCCCCCCCGTTTTATTGCCCCCCGCCAAAAAATGAAAAATTACCCTAAAATTATGACGCCATTTTTGACCTATGATGACGCCATCATCGTGAATTTTTTGTAGTTAACCTATTTCAATGTATTTTAAGCCAATTTAGATCTATTTTTACCTTATTTTCGCTTTTTTTGTCCCTTTTTTCCCTTTTCCCTTCTTTTTTTCTCTTTTTTTCTTCTTTCTTTCTTTTTTTTTCTCCCCTGCTTACCCCCCCCCGTTTTATTGCCCCCCCGTTTCAAAAAAGTTTCCGCCTCGTGCCCCTCGTTTAGGAATTCTCCCCCCCCCCCAATAAAACCTCGGGGGGGGGCAGAGCACAGGTCTGTAATTTGTTAACTTAATTTTTCAAAAATTTATTAAAACTCTAAATTACTAAAAAATGCAGCTTGGTAAAAACTTAAACTTAATATTTCAAGGTTGATTAAATTTTTTTTCTTATTCAGTGAAGCTCCATGTACACCCCCAAATACTTCATTTTAGCGTTTTTAGTAGAACTAGGACCTCCCTTTGCACAAATTTTCTGGCCTAAATTTTTTATTGTATTTTTTTAACTCTTTAAAATGATAAAAAGTAAGCAAAATAATTTAAAACTTATTGCAAGCTTAAATAAACTTAAAATTGCTCATTTAAAAAAACTCTTTTCGATTTGAATAGCTATAAGTAAAATTCTTGTTGCTGCAGATATAGCGTGGTTTATTTTGCGCCTACTACTGTATACTAAATTTCACTATGATTTAAAGGTGTAAACCATTTTAATCTTGTCCGGTTGTTGGTCCTCGCGCGCCAGTTATACTGTAAGATTTAGATTGTAAATGCAATTCTGATATTACCGCACAAAGAAAAATTGGAACAGTGCCGAGACACGGTTTCTGCCGTCATTGTAGTGATCAGTTGATTTTGGGAATTACAAACTATTTTAAGCTTTTATTGGTCGTTGCAGAAGGGCGAAATGTGCAGCTACAACAGTTTTACCTATAGAACTTTATAACATAATAAAAGGGGGTGTAAGAAAAATCATTACTAATATTTAGTTTCATTTTTCTATTACCTAATATACTAAGTGTTTTGCAGTAAAAACGTTTGTAACCCGTTGTAGTTAAATATACAATTTTATTAAGTTGATAATGCTTTATATTGTTTAAGATGTTTTGTGATATGTTTTATTAGTTAGGGCTTTTAATGAAATATTTTTGCATGTTGTTACGCCAAAATTTATTAATAAAATTTGCAAGCTTTTACCGATTTTTATACAATGAATAACAGCTACACTTAAACAACGTGAATCTGACTTGTAACATTTGAAATATGTTCGTTAAAATTTAAAAAAGTCACAGTTACAAGTATTTCAATTCTAAATTTATTTTGTTGTTGTAAGAACGATACGGTCTGTTTAGTGTGCTCCGGCCTGCAAATACCCTATTTTAAATTTTAAAAAATGGGTAAAACCGCTAATTTTAGGTCAAAAAAACTTATTAGTAGCATTTTTGAGTGCTTAAAATACTTTCATGATTTAAATTTTTAATAAGTCACAGTCAAATACATTTTATACGAATTGTGGCTCAATTTGCCGCAGTAACGACGATAAGTGATTCACAGCGCCAGTAATGTTAGTTGGCGAAAGACAAAATATGTGTTTTTTTTGTTATCATGGGTGGTGCGGGAGCGCCAACGGTCGATTTAGCCCCGCGGCGCCGCGCCAACCATTATTAGAGAACGTGAGTAAATTTTAAAATTCATGTTAATCTCATTATTATTCTAACGCTCACTTCTTAAAATCGATATTCCTCCTTCGTTACTGATTGATCAAAGATAAACATGGGCTCATTGGAAAGAAGAAAGAATTACGCAACTTTTTAGGAGCCTTTTTTTTATTTAGGTCCTTGTTATCGATTTATTGATCAAATAAATAAAAACAAAACAAATAACCTCCCAACCGCACAATACCAGCCTTTTGGCAACAATAAGGTTAGATCAGACAACGAACAGCCACTCATAGAAACCGCCAAAAATAGTAGAAGACGGTGCTCGATTTTGATTGGTGGCGGAAACCGAACCAGTTCCCAGCGCCATCTACTTCAACCGCGCGGAAAACGGCGAAAACAGTAAAGTACTTTTTTAATTCTTGCATTACTAATCACAAAATTAATTCAAAGTTTTATTTTAAAAAAAATAATAATAGGGTAGTGCATTTAATTTCGGCACTTTTTCGTTTTTCCAATGTAACTTTTCATTGTATGACCTGATTTTCATGTTTGATAGCTCATTTTAAAGCTTTTACGATACTGCCTTGCGTCATAAAAAATTTATTGTACGAAAGTTGTTTTTTTACTTAATTAAATCAGTTTTAAAAAAAATGGAAAATTGCCGAAATTAAATGTATGCATTTAATTTCGGCACTTTACAAACAATCGATTGTTTCTCAGTCAAAAAATCATCATTTTCAAAAATTTAAAAGCCTATGATTATCTCCAGACAGTTTTCTTTAATTTAAGCTTTTGCTTGTTGTTCAACGTGTAACTGGCAAAAAGTTACAGCTAAAGTGCTAAATGGTATCAAAATGAGGAAAATTTGGGAAAAAAGTGCATTTAATTTCGGCACTTTTTAAAAAGACCCCCTTAATCGAGTTTAAGTGCAGTGCTATGACTCCTACACATTTCAACGTTGTCTTTTAACTAATTACAACTACAATTTAACACCCGACCACTAAATTGAACCCGTTTTTACCTACAGCAATAGTGTGCCGAAATTACACTATTTTATTTTATAACGATTGCTCACCACAGACGCAACGTAGAACCACGGGGACTAAAAATTCGGAAAATAGACTAAATTTTACCAGGACAGTTTAATTTTTAAACCAATTTATTGCGTAATCATGAAATGCCCATGTTTTAAAAACGAGTAACAATTTTTTTAATTATAAATCACACAATTTCACATGAAAATATCATAACATAACAAATAAAAAGCTCACGACAGTCATCTACATATAATTAGCTCTCATGTGAGTTATCGAACGTCGTATTCCGTCCAGGATTATCAAAGATATAGTCCAAAATTAAAAATGCCCAATTGGTAAAAGTGCCGAAATTAAATGCACTACCCTAAGCATCGGTGGCGCGGGAACGCCACGCGGCGGTTTCCCCACAGCACAGTGAACACTATATTTAGAGAACGTTGGGAAATTTTTTTGTAATTTATGTCCATCTTTCTCTATTTACTATCATAATTCTAACGCTCATTATTAGGGATCGACCGGGGCAGAATTCTTGCTGATGCCGGGGTAGGGAAATTTTGATTTGCCGGGGCCGGGTGGAAAATTTTGCCCCGGTATAAAAAATAATATTCCGACCGGGGTATAAAAAATATTTCAATATTTTGATTCTTTTAAACCTTAAATTATTATTTTAAGTATACATACACTACTGTTTCAAAAAGTAATGATATTTGATTATTTTCAGAAAAAGTAAAAGTAATTTTAAAAAAAATAATAAATTTAAGTAAAGTAGGAATAAAAGTAATTTGTGATATTTAAGTAAAATAAAAATGAAAGTAACGATCGAAGTTTTATTTAAATAGAGTAAAAGTAAGACCTATTTTTTAAGTAAAAGTAAGAGTTAAATTATAATAAAAGTAATTTTGCAACGGGGCAAAAAACTTCAATTTTTGGAGCTTTAGAGCTCCGTTCTAAAGTGTTTTGCTATTTTTATGCATAAATTTTTATTTTAATAAGTTTTTTGTCTAAGTATATCGTGTTAGCTGTTAAAAAAACTTTCTTCTTGGACTCATTTTACAACAAACCCATAGGAAATCTACTTATTGAAATTACTTAAATTAGTTTCGTATTTGTAGGAAAAAATCCGAGTAAGAGTAAAAGTGAAATTTAACCCTTTGGTTTTCATTCCACTGCAAAACCGCAGAAGGGATTCCACGCCACTGCTGCTCAATGTTAAACTTCGTCAACGTTCGTCGAGAGCCACAGAGTTTATGAAACTGCAGCACTGACGCAATATACCTTTTGCAGATTTGCAGCGGTTTTGGACGAAAAAAATCCCAAAGGGTTGGTTAAAAGTCGAGTAAAAGTAATAAAAAAATTGTTATTTTTATTTGTTTAAGTAAAAGTAAATGTAACTTTTTACAACAGTAGTATAGGCACCTTGCACTGGAACTCGGTTTATACATGAAGTATGCAATATACATAAGCGTCACCATAATGGATAATTGAAGACCTTATTTCAAAATTGTACTCCAGAACAGATGATGTGTTTTTGCCCCTACTCTATTCTAAAGAGCAACTCAACCTCTTTTTGCAAACATCGAGAAAAAAATCTCAAGCGTTTCAAACATGTGTTTGCGGGCTCGCATATGAGACACCAGAGATGTAGCACTCTATTGCGCCTGCCAACGCATTTCCGAATACCTAACTCCAAATTCATCTAATCATTCCCTAGCAACAACCGATTATATTTTTCAGAACTATCTTGGTAGCTTACAAAATTTTATTGTAAATAACTACAAGTTATTTTATAATATTATTCCAAACAATAATAAAAAAACGCATAATAAAAAACTACCTGTGGCTCATACAGTTATTTTGAGATAAAACAAAGAAAACAACTGTTATTTGCAAATTTTAGAGTATCTTATATACTTTTAAATATTAGTTTTTCACATTTTATAGCTTAAAAAGTAATCAATTTTTAAATAGTGTTATCATTGCGATTGTTATTGATGTATAAAAAAATATTTAAGACGTGTAATTGAACATTTGACATAGCTTTAGGTTATTTTTAAGGTGCATTAATTTTTTTATATTTAAAAAAACGCAAGCTATTACAATTGTAGCTCAAATTTCGGCGGTTTGCAATAAAGTATAGCATATTATGTCTATAGGCAAATAAAATCTAGGTGACCTCAATAATTGCAGTTTGAATCGACTATTTAACAACAAAACCATTCAAATATTTTAACAAAAGCGGTTTATTATTAAGGATCAAAACCCATTTTTGTGTATATTTTGTGAAAAAGTGGAATTTAAAAAATCATGTGTTTTTGATTTTTTTTTTAAAAATGTCATAACCGCATAATTTTAATTGGTCCTTTTGTGTCTTTATACTAATCATAATAATAGAAGGTCAGCCAGATATAATATTCAACCATTATGGTTTTTATACTATTCAATATCATGCTCCAGAGCTCCAGAAAAATAGTAATAAATAGCAATAATAAACTAAAGAAATATAAAACATTCATGCAAACAAATGAAGTAAAAACAATAACTTTAATAATTGTATAAAGATTATTTTTTATATAATTTGACTTGTCCAAAAAGAATATTCATCTTAAAAAAGTTTAGCTCATAGAAAGACAATAAATTCAAACAAATAATATAAATTCTAACAAATATTCGTGTATTTCTAAAATATTTTCTCTGGCGCGGGCCACTAGATTGTTGCTAGAAAGATTTTAAAAAATGCTACCAATTTTATCACTAAAATTTATATGCATGTTTGATTATCTAGAGTTTCCGCGTTTTAATTATCTAGCAGAATACGAACAAAGATTTTAACGTGCATAAATTATTTACTGTTATATAAATGCTTAAAACCCGCTTTTTATAGATATATTGGTTTTGGCTGAAGTATTAAGCTGTATTTACATTAAATAGAAAACGTAGTGGAAAGGTAAAAACAAAAACCACAAATTTTTTGAAGGGAAAAGGAAAACCACAAACTGCTAAACACATATAAAGTTAACTAAACACGCGTATATAAAATTTTTTCTTACCATAATCTGTATGCAACCTGTAAAGAAGCTAAAATAAATGAATAGTTATATAAATAAAAATATTAAGAATTAAATAATAACATTGTTTAAAATAATAATAAATAATATCTATAAGCTAAATTTTGGTAATGTCAAAAAATATGCTTCGCTCCTAATTCTAGACATATTTTCCGACTCCTTTTAAGATCCATGATAGTCGGAGCTTTTCAATAGAATCCATCACTTCACTTAAAGGTTGAAGCATGTAATTAAAAAATTTTTCCTTTTTAACAAAAGTTAAAGAATGCTAAGAATAATTAACCAAAAGCTTAAAATAATTTGTATACAATGATAACCTTTATCGAAAAATTGTATTATTTTTCTTACCATATTCTCCGTCTTATTATCGCTGCGTTTTCTTTTCTCTCCCCGCTGGTCTTTGCCAGACCCATCTTCAGCCTGACGTTCGTCTGATCGTTGTTCACTTTCACGCGCAGCCGGAAAATCAGGACTTGTTGGAGGTGTGGATCTTGAACGGCAGGAACCACCTTCATCTGTTACCCCGCTAGTCAGGTGAAGTAGTTTATCAGCTGTAGGCGTCCGCTTGTGGTTGGAGAAATTGTAGCACCATGACGCTCCGTAGTAATGGTAACACCGCTGACACTCATTTTTACCAAAGTTAAATAACACAAAAACAGATAGAAACACAGATACTACGCGAAATTAAGTCGATATATAAGAATAAAAATAACAACTTACTTCGGTTTATATAGGGCAAAAATCTACCACATCAAAGCAATTCGCCCGACACGACAAATACCGGCGCGGCCACGCCGCATCGTGACCACGCCGTTGCCACGTTGGTTTTGTGAATACGGTTATTTAGTTTTCTTTTTGAAATACACCAGGGGCCTATTTCATAAAGATTTTTTTAATTGTAAAATAATAAACGCATTTAATTTCTTCTTATTTTATTAATTAAAAAATACGTACGTAACTATGCGGAATTTACGGAATTTACAGACATGTAATTTTTTAACTTCTAAACGCAATTTTATTAATATACTTTTTAATTAAAAATACAAACAAAATATGCGTTTATTAATTTACAGCTGTAAATTAATTACAAGCAATTTTTATGAAATAGGTCCCAGATTAAAAAAATAAACTGGAAATTAAAAAAAATTAATTGGACTTATTTTTTAAATTATGTTTCTGTTTTCTTTTAACTTTAAACAATGTTTTTTGTTAAATTTAAACCTTTTTGCCATGAAACGTTCGTCCTGTTTAGTGTTTGCGTTTGATTAATAAAAATAACATTAAGTATCAGTATCGATTTAATTTAACTATATTATAATAATAAAATTCCTAAAAAATAGGAACTTTTGGGTTTATCCACAAATTTTAAGTTTAAAACTAATAAACCCATAGGATTTTTTTGTTTTGCTCCCAAAAAGTTCATCACAGTTTTTACCCAACTATTTTGGACTTTTAAAAAAGCTTTTATTTCAAAATTTAATAGAATAACAATTTATTTGACCATTTTTTAATAATGTAATTTTTTAAAATTTAATTGCTTTTATTTAGCAAAAAGTTTTTTTTGTGTCTTTTTCTAACAATTTATTCTACACATTTTTTTTCGCATGTATTTTTTTTTAAATTTTGATGTTTGTATTTTGCAAAAAGTTTTTTTTCTGTAAAAAATATGAATTGCCCCACCGAAATTCCACAATATATTCCTGTGAGAAATTTCTCTCGTGAACCCACCCAAATATCACTAAGGTTTTTTATGGTTTGGGGACTTTAGAGCCGAGGGACTTTAGAGCCGGGACTTTAGAGCCGGACCTGGGGACTTTAGAGGGACTTTAGAGCCTGGGGACTTTAGAGCCGCAGCAGGGACTTTAGAGCCGAAATGAAAATTGCGTTTGCAAACAATAGTAAAACAATATACGAGTAATATAAAAACATTTACATAACAAATGGAGCTAATTATGCAATGCGGTAATCATTATGCGGGATAAATATGCTTCCGGTTTTCTATTGTATATACAGAAGATGACAAGAATAAGGATTTGGCGGGAGAATAGTGGCGCCGTCTGGTAGTCTGGCTTCCAGACATTTTTTGTCGCCAAAGT
>JASAMX010016486.1:0-36278 GCA_030248175.1 Microlaimidae sp. YZB2_3
AAATTATTTAAAAAAAAATTATTAATCAAAAAAATATAATTGGTAAATTAAAAATGTAAACTATTATTGGTAGAGCTTGAAAGTTGACAGGGCCGAGCGCCCTAACCATTCGGCTATAGCCCCATTTTCTCAGGACGTAAAACAGTGTCAGAAGTTTTACAAAAAATTTAAAAGACATTTTTAAGAATCGAATCCGACTGAATAAAATTCCAAATCGACCCCTGGGATCCCTGTTTCATAAAAACCTTTGTAAATTCTCATTTTACAAATCTCCGCCTATTTTTTGTAAGATACATGATAAAGGTTTTTCGAATTGTAATACCAGGGAGAGCATCACCGCGCTGATTGATCGCCAGCCACGTCATTTCATCTCCGCTGACCGATCAATATTATTCGCCGTGTCCTATATCCTCTATCATGTAATTTACAAAAAATAGGCGGTTTTGTAAAATGAAAATTTACAAACGTCTTTATGAAATGAGGCCCCTGTATTGATTGCCTACTGAAATCTGTAAAACTAGCAAGAAAAATAAATTACCTCATTAAATTTTTTTTGTTTATTCCCCAAAAACTCCAGTAGGCTGTATAAAAAGAGTGATTTGTGTTTTGTTTTGTATAAAAACAATCATAATAATGTTTATGAAATATTTTTCTTTAAAGCACAAGCGAAATACCAACAAAACAAGCAATTTCAAACAGAAACATTTAAATTTATTTACACAAAAAATACCAGTTAGAAATAAAAACTTGTCATTTAAAATTAATTTTCATAAAACTATTATTTTTAATTCATTAACACAGATACAGTAAATTTTGTAAGATTCTAAAAGAGATACTTACCTATAAAATGGCATTATAATAAGTTTTAACAGAGCTAATTATCACGGTAATTTGATTTATTTATTTGTTCTGTTTCATTTTACATCATTTTTATTTAAAATAGTTTTAAATAAATGTGATAATAAAATAACAATAATCATGTCTTTCATTTCATATTCTATTAGTAAAATTAAAATTGTTAGCATTTTTTATTTTACTGGTAATGTTCCTTTGCCGTTGGTCTGACCATCTAAAACGAAAGGAGTTTCGAAGTTTTCGTCGTAGTTACGGCAAAATGAGCCACTGCCGTTATAAAATACACGTGACTGTGACTTAGTTACTGTAATTGTCCTGTTTTAAAATTAAAACGAGTCACAGACACAGATATTTTATACGAACTGTGGCTCATTTTGCCGTAGTAACGACGTTTTCCTCTTTAAATGAGTATTATAAATCTTGATAATCTTAAAAAATGTTTGAAGTTTTAGAACCTCATGTTACCCTTTCATTAGGACCATTATTAATGTAGTGTTGAAAATTTTTTAGTTTTACAAAATTTTTAAAAAAATATATGACAATTTTCTTTTAAGTTTTCGGAATCTGTTTCGATTATACATCCCGCGAGAAATTCTAAAAAAAAATTTTTTTCTACAGTTGGGAAACTGTAAGGATAAAACAAATCACAATAAATATAAATGCAACGGGACTGTAGCGGCGCTACTTAGATACTAATGTTTCCTAAAGCTTTATGTTTGAACTTCAAAGTAACCCCTTAGCTGTCATATTTTTGTTCTAATTTCATTAATAATTAAAGTGCAACAACTTGAAAAACTTTTTGTGTGGTAAACCATTTTTTTAATTTATTAAAAACTATAAAAATAGTATATTGCGGTCATTTGCGGAAATAATAACAAAAGCTATTCTAGTTTGAAGCTTTATTAAATCGAATTCGCTCAGTTAAGGAGCGGGGCTACGGAGTTCATCTGCTTTTAAATGGCAAGAGCTTCGGAGAATTATATTGGCTGGCTGGATGGTAGGAAAAATATCACTAAATGCTGTAGTTTAAATTTACATGCAGGAGTCAAATGCACAAGCGTGTAAAACTTATTGTTATCCATTCTACCATGGAGATGAAAATATATAGAACACAGTTTACTATAGTAAATAACCATTTACGCACAGCCCTCTTGGTTTTACACTGGCTTCACTTAATTACAACTTTTGGAAAATAAATGCAATGTTAATCCATTTTAGATTTTCTTTCAGCCATGAAAAGAATAACAATAAATTTATTCGCGTCAAGTAAAATAAACAAACAAGAAATAGCAGTTAAAGACAGAAATTTCCGCTGCCAAGATGCCAATAACTGTTGAAAAATACTTTCTAACTAGCGTTAAAACATTAAAAAAACCATGATAATTTTTTTGCCATAATCGCAGCGAATAAGGTTTCTTGCTTTATTCGCCTTGAATAATATTTTTGCTCTATTGCCGTGAATACAATTTCTTGCTTTATTTGCTGCGATTACGATTTCTTGCTCCATTCGCCGCTGGTGTATTCTAGTTTTAATTGTGAGAACCGAGTTGTTATATCACTGGGTGGTCCTTCGCTTTTTAAGCACCGGGTACCTGCGATTCAGCCACCTAAAAGACCCGCATCTTCGAATATTTGGATCCATAAAACGCTCCAAGCCTCCCGCCACACTAAAAAAAAATATAACTAAATTAAAATTAGGGATTTACAGCTAGGATGCCAGGGATTGCACTATAAGCTAAGTGTACGGTATAGTAAACATAGGGTGTCTCAATCTACCCAAGCTTAGCGAGGGGGAATATTTATTGCGGTATAAAGGCAAAAGTCCGACTAGGAGGGAGGTCAATATTCATAGGTGAGAAAGGAGGGGGAGGGGTGGGGTCCACCCATAGGTGAGCAGCCTCCCTGGATTTTTGGGGGGTATACCCCAGCTCCTTAAATTTGTTGGGGGGGGGGTGTACGCAAAAATTTTTTTGGAAGATCTTAATACACCATCTTTAGCGTTTTTACTACTAGGACTCCCCAAATTTAAGGGAGGAGGTGTCCGGGTAACCCCTAATTTGAAGGGGGGTGTCGATGATAGTCGGGATTTTTTCTGGGGAGCAGCCCCTGCCCACTGATGGGTCTACCCCTTAGCCTAACACCCCCGCCCCCCCCTCCCCCAAACAAAAATCTAAGAGGCCCCCTCCCCAAATTCTCCAATTTTTTACCTCTTACTTACCCCTCAAGATCTAAATCCCACCTCCCCCCTTCCCCTTGGGAAAAACTTCAGGGTAATTTTCTTATACAAAATTTTCTTCTAAAAACGTGAAATTTTACAGACAAGTATCTCATGTTTTTACACTCTTTTTATACTAGAATATTGAAGGCGTATGATTTTTGGATAGGTCAAAATTGGAAATCAAAAAAAAAATAGATAATATCTAAAATATGCTTTGAAATTACTAATAAAAAGCTGTAAAATAGTAAGAAAGTACATGAAGAATAAAAAATAAACCTTGCAAACAAACATTTATCACACTTAATATGTTAACTTTACTAAAAAAAAACAAGATTTTGGAATTGCTTGGAGGTGGTAGAAAGAAGTGAGGAAGGAGGAAGGGGGCACCCCTTAGAGGGAGAGGGTATATATATATATAAAATATAAAAATGATTTATCAAAATCAAGATATCTCTCCTGTAGTAGCAACCCTTAATTAAACTCTTGACAGTTTGAAAACATTAGTTTGATTGTCAACAGAAAGTGACAAAACAACACAAAAAAACCGAGAAATAACTAAATATTTTCAAGAATCTATTTAAACACAACATTCTTCTACATAAATACCTCGTATATCTTAGACATCCTTTTTCATTAATTGATTAACAATTTGGACATAAGTCTATAGTCGGCGACGAATTCTTGCCGACAGTTATAGGTGTAGTTCTTCACCTTGTTTAACATCGTCCCAAGATCCATAGGTCGCTTTATCACTTCGTAATAAAGCGAAATCTAATAATAAAACAAAATTTATTTTAAATATATAAATGATTGTTTTAAAACAAAATTGTTATATCAGTGTATTAACACTATACAAAACGTTTGGTAAAGAAATTCTAAAAAAAATAACATAGAAATAAAGGTCAGTCATTTCATTATTGAAACTTACAGTTTTGGATACAGGTTTCAAAAAGGGCCAAGCATCTTCCTCCTGCCTTGTGACTTCCAGTAGTCGTTGGCACAGTTTCAACTGCTCTTTTGGAGCTTATCGTCACTTTCCCTCTAAAACCCGCATAAAATTTTGACCAACAGTACAAAACGATTTTTATATTTTGCCGGAAAAAAGTCCGGGTAAACAAAAACTCATTTTTTTATTTTGTTTATTTCCGACCAGCAACACATAAATTAATAAGACTAATTTTATAAAAATAAAAAAGAAGAATTCGGATGGTATTTTTGTGTGCTGCGGTGGATGGTAGATTTTTAAATCAACTAAATTCTTCATTTTCCCGTTTGTAACTGTATAATTTATTTAAAAATTACTAAAACCACTAAAAACGCCTATTTTAATAACAAAAGCTTCATATGTTAAGCACCGGAGCTAATATACATTCATCATTTTATTTATAATAAATTTGCACTACCTAAGTCCCATTCCTAGCAGTCGAACGTCCTCTTGTGAAACCTCGGGCACGGGCGCTTCGCTTTTTCTACGTCGACCGCGCCGACTTTCCGACCCGCTCAACCGACAACATCAAACAAAAATAATCAAACACAAATAATTAGAAAAACAACACAAAAATTGTGCGTACAAACCTTCCTCTGGCGTTTGTGTTTTAATGTTTCAAAATTTGTTTATTGGAAGAGAACTTCGGACTTCAAAAACCCGTTTAACTAACAAAAAAAAAACAAACAAACAATCAAACAAAAAACAAAGATTAAAAACCACTCAAGTTGTTTTAATTTGCAATAAAAATTTTCTTTGATTTTTTATATATTACTGCCCCACTAAACTTACGAGGCTGCCTCTTATGTAAAGTTATAGTCAATTACTAAAAACCAATTAGAAATAGTGAGATATGAGGCATCTGAGTTAATTTCGGCCAGCCCTTAATTTCGGCCACCAATTTAATGTGCTAGAAAATTGGCTTATTTTTTAAATACAAAAGAATCAACACAAAAGTAACTGGATGAATCATTGATAAAGTACTTTTGCAAAGTTTTTTATTCGTGTGATTCTGCATTATCAGCATTTTCATACAAAAAGTTGATTTTTGGATTTTTACTCCATGTTTAAACTGCATCAATTTTCGAATTCAATTCATAGCTTTAAAATACCTTTTATTTAGAGCTAAAAATTGTTAATTTTCATGTTTTTATACTTTTTTCTGAAGCAATTTGCAATGCGTCGAACTAACTGTGCAGTTTAAGATTTCGTTAATTTCGGCCACATTAAAATTCAGGTAAAAGAACCTGCTGTTTTTTGCTGTAATCAAATATCATGGTACTACTGTATTTTTAAATAATTTTTTTGCGCGTTTGACGTTTTTTTGATGTTTTTAACGCCAAAAAAACTGAACAAAAAACGCAGGTTATTAAAACTTGTTTTTTTACGGTTTTGGCATTATTATTTAAAGTCTTGCTAATAACTATGAAAGCTTGACAACGAGAAAAAATTAAGTTGATAATGTACCAAGAACAATACCTAAGGATAAATTCGCAACCTTTAAAAATTTTTATTGTTCGTTTTAGCAATAGTTATAGCCAGTTTTTTCTATAGGTAACCGAAGTAAATGGCAAGCGCCTTAACTTCGGCCACTATAAAAAAAATTTAAACCTCCACTGGTCTTTAAAAGAGTAATAGAAATTTTTAAATTTTGAACTGGAATAAAAACAATAGCTATTTTGTGATTTTTAGACAAAATAAAACTTATCGAAAAAATAATACAGGTGGCCGAAATTAAGTCAGCTACATAAACAAACAAATTTCCGGTCCGCCAAAACAAAACAAAAAAATACAAAAAAAACTCACAATCATACAAAAAACAGAGAAATTACAAAATCCTACTTAGATTCGTGTCCGTTCATTATATACAGGGGAGTGTTTCTCCCGCTGGTAGACGGGGTGGCGCTGAATCTCCGCTTTGAAACTTCCGTCGGAACGTCGAAAGACGACTTTTTCCTAATATTTAGCAAAAACATTTGAAAATTTTTAGATTATAATTTATAATTAACATTAGAAACCACTGAAAAAAATTTAGATTTAAACTAAATTTAAATCGATACTTGGATAAATTTTTTTTAAAAGTTAAACACCCTAATCATTTTCGACAGAGTATTTATTGGTTTCATCATTCTTAACAACTGATTTTCTATATTAAAACCCACCCTCACATGGGAATCGACTTATACTTTGCCACCAGGACCGTGCAGACCTTCAGGCAGCACCCAAGAGGCCTACGTACATACGGGTACCAACCATCTGAAACTGGTTGCCAGATCTTTTCTTTTTATAGGGATGAGTCCAGCTTGGCATGGCTAGAGTGATTGTTGTTGTCATAGATGAACACGGTCAGCGAAGCTAGGGGGTGTTTACCCAGGTAAATGAAATTTCAAAATCTAAGAGGGGGTTCTAGGGGGGTGGAGTCTAACCCCCCTAGCTTTCTAGGGGGGTCACACCGGGGTGGAAGATTTTTAAACCTGGGGGGGTCAGGTGGGGTTCAATGTCGAAGCAAAATACTTTTAAACCATTAAAGGTATAATAGTTTTTTTATAAGATAATATTATATTTTATTGAATAAAAAGCGATATTCTGGTATAAAAAGGGTGTAAAAACATAAATTTGTGTTAAAAATTCGCGTTTTTGAAAGAAAATTCAGTAAAAAAAAGTACTTAAAATTTTCTCGAGAGGGAAGGGGGGGTCAGATTTTACAATCTAGAAGGGGGTCAGGGGTAAAAAATTAAAAAAATTAAGAGGAGGGGAGGCCCTGGATTTTTTTCTAGAGGGCCCCCGAAATTTCGAGGCTAGGGGGTGGACCCCCCTACCCCCCTTGTTCATTTATGGTTGTTGTACGTCGGCAACGCATGACAGTTTTCCATCTAGCAAACTAGCGGACAAATGCAGCTACACAGTGCGTGGAATCTGTACCACTGGCCTTGCAGGAACACCTATGCTGCTCGTGTACGACGTTAAATGTAAGATCAAATTCAGGCGGCGACTTAAAACCCTTTAGCTATGACCTCGGAATGGGTGAACACACTGCGCGCAGTGAACACTCTAGCGGTTGTTGCTGTTTTTGCATTACCTGAATGAAACTTATCTTCCCTATGCAGTTTATGCAAAGGGCAGGCGCTAAGGCAAGCCAGGAGGGGCGAAAAACAATTCACCCCCATGGTTGAGACTCTTCCTCCAACTTTAATAACGATTTTGGCAAAGGGCAACTTCTACCGCTAGAGTGTTCACTGCATGCAGTGTTCACTTATTCCAAGGTCTTCGTCTAAAGGATTTTTAAAGTCGCCTGATCTTACTATTTAACGTCGTACATGGACGGCATAGGTGTTCCTGCAAGGCCAGTGGTACAAACTCCACACACAATAAAGCTGTATTTTGTCCACTGGTTTCCTAGATGGAAAACTGCTATGTGTGGCCGACGTACAACAACCTTTTTCTAGCCATGCCAAGCTGAACTCATTTCTATGAAAGAAAAGATCCAGCAACCAAGTGGTACCCGTAAAACCGTTGGGTGCTGCCCGAAGGTCAGCATGGTCCTGGTGGGTCAATGGCACCACTCAAGCGGTAAAGGTTGCCAACATCGTTATCAATGTTGGACAGAGAGTATCAGCCATGGGAGGGAAATTTTTTCGCACCTCCTGGTTTGTCTCAGCGCCTGCCCTTTATATAATCTGCATAGGGGAGATAAGTTTCTGGTAATGCAACAACAACAACCCATACATACACAGGAGGAGAGAAGGGGGGAGGGAAGTAGGGGAAAGGAGAGTAAACTATACATGGGCACGGGGGGGTTGGGGGGGTTAACCCCCCCCCCAAATTCTGAGAAGTGGGGTTTAACCCCCCCCACTCAGAAGTGGGGGGGGGGGAGAAAAAGTTAACCTCCCCCCAATTTTGGAAAAATGAAGAAAAAAAATGTCTTTAAAATGACTTCTAACTGCCTCCAAACTTAAGTTTTGAGGTCAAAATGAATGTTTTAGGCAATAAAAAGCTCAAAAATGCAATAAAAAGGGCTTTTTGACCTAAAATTAGTGTTTTTAACCTATTTTCCCTTCAAAATCGAAAAACGATATGGGTAAAATGCACTCCAGAAAAAAAACGATATGGGTATTTTGCGTTTCTCGGATTTTAACCCCCCCCTAATTTGGGGTTTCACCCCCCCCCCCCACTCCGGACCAACTTGCCCATGTATGGAGTAAACCCCCCATTTCTGGCCAGAGTGATTTATTTAACCGTCCCGCTCCACTCTAAAGGGGAGGAAGAAAAAATTAATCCCGGAATTTAAAAAAAAACGAGGGAAAAATGTCTTTAAAGTGACTTCCGGTTAAGATTATCCTAAGCTTTGAGGTCAAAATAGGTATTTGAACTCTTTTTAAGTAATAAAAAGTTCAAAAAGGCAGTAAAAAGGGTTTTTGATTTAAAATTAACTTTTTTTTTCCTTTTATTTTGCTTTTCAGCATTTTTTTTCCTAAAAGTCGAAAAACGATATTGGCAAAATACATTACGAAAAACGATATGAGTAAAATACGTCTCTTTGTCTTTGATTTTAACCCCCCCCCCCCTTCCCACTACTGACCAATTTGTCCTGTATGCCCTAGCCCTACCATACATGGGAATAGAGGGTTAAACTCTTTCTCAAGTTCTGAGAAGGGGAGTTTAATCCCTCCCCTCCTCCACTCAAAACTGAGGGGGGGGGAAAGAGAAAAGGTTAACTCAACTTCTCCTCCCCCCAATTTAGGTAAAAAAAATGAAGACATAAAATGTCTTCAAAATACTTTTAACTGCCTCCAAATCTAGGTTTTGAGGTGAAAATAGATGTTTTAAACAATAAAAACTTTAAAAATGCAATAAAAAAACAACTTTTTGACCTAAAATCAGCGTTTTTACCTATTTTTTTTAATTTAAAATCGAAAAACGCGTAAAATCCAAAATGCACCCAAGAAAAAAAAACACGATATGGGCCGTAAAATGCGTTCCTCGGATTTTAATTACCCCCATTCTGGATTTAACCCTCCCCCCACTCTGGACCAACTTGCCCATGTATGTGCCCACTCCCCTGTATTATGTCCCATAATTTGAAGAATGCCCCATTATCATCATTCTTAATCAATTATCGCCATAGATGAACATGGTCAAAAAGCCAGAGGGTGGTGTTTACCCCGGGAAAATGCCATTTCAAAATCTGAGAGGAAGGTCCAAGGGGGGGGGGTCGAACCCCCTCTAGCTTTCTAGGGGGGTCGACCCAGGGTTGAAGATTTTGAAACCTAGAGGGGGGTCAGGTGGGGTCCAATTTCCGAAGCAAAATACTTTTAAACCATTAAAGGTTTAATAATAGTTTTTTTATAAGATAATACTACTTTTTATTGAATAAAAAGCGATATTCAGGTATAAAACAGGTGTAAAAACATGAATTAGTGTAAAAAATTAACGTTTTCGGAAGAAAATTTAGTATAAAAAAAGTACTTAAAATTTTCTCGATGGGGGAGGGGGGGGGGGGTCAGATTTCAAAATCTAGCGGGGGTTCAGGAGTAAAAAATTCGAAAATTTGGGGGGAGGGGAGGGCCCCCCTGGATTTTTTTCTAGAGGGGGGGGCCCTGGATTTTTTTCTAGGGGGGCCTCCAAAATTTCGAGGCTAGGGGGGAGTGGACCCCACCCTAACCCCCCCCCCCCTTGTTCATCTATGATTATCGCTTACTTAATCAGCCGCCCGGAGTTGGTGACCGTTTCCGCTTCACCACCAGGGGGGAGAGAAAAAACGAAATTTGGGGGGGTGGAGGGCCCCCCCCCCCCCCCCCCCCCACCCCCACCCCCCCATTCTGGATTTAGGGCACCCCCCCCCCACCCCCAATCCCCTCCCCACTCTGGATCAACTTGCCCGTGTGTATGTGCCCACCCCCACTCCCCTGTATTATGTCACATAATTTGAAGAATGCCCCCATTATCATCTCATTCATAATCAATTATCGCTTACTTAATCAATCGCCCGGAGTTGGTGACCGTTTCCGCGTTGTTTCGGCACTGTTGGCAGTCCCAGCGCTGAGGCGCGTGGCCCTTCCGCAGCCCCGCGCAGCGCCGGTGGAACGGGGCCTCGCAGTTGCGGCAATGGATGAGTTTGGACCTCTTGATTTCCACATCGCAGTCAGTGCAGAAGATCGCCTCCGCATCATCCTCAGACCTAATAACATGAAAAGTTTTTTTAGTAATAGGCTTTGTAGAAAAAAATTTGATAAAACGGTCAATTTTAAGTGAGCATATTACATTAATAAAAGATCGATTTTTAGATAAAATTTATATCAATGCATACAGATTTAGTGCTTAATGTATCACATTATTAACATTTTTGTAGAAAACTAGCAATCTAACACATAAGTGATCATAGGCGTAGCCAGGGGGTCTAGCTAGAGCCCCGTTTTGGGTCGGCAAAGGGAAAAAATTGGGGTTAGAACTCCCTGTTGGTTCACCAAGGATAAAAATTTGGGGGTCTAGAACAGCCATTTTTTTAAAAAAAATTTACCCTTCGCTCCGCGCTCGTTTATTATAGCGCAACAGCGCTCGCTTATTCTAAATTTGTGTTACTTTGTTTTGTAATTTTGGACCACGCTGGATTCACCCTATTCTTCATGTTTTAATAAATTGGTCTCCACTTTCAACTTTGTTTGGGGGAAGAGGGGTCCACCCCCCTTTAGAGCCAAAATTTTTGACCCCCCCCTAGAAAAAATCTAGGGGTCCTCTCCCCCCAAGGCTCGGGAGCGGTCCGGCCTGACTCCCCTAGCGAGGCTGACCCCCTGCCCCCCCCCTCCCGACCAATTTAGAAGTATAACTTTTTATTTACTGTCAAAAACACGGTTTTTTAGTTAAAAATAGTGTTTAAATACACGTTTTAGGCCTAAATAGAGTGTTTTAGTATATAAAATTCAATATTAGACCTAAAAATACTTAAATTATTGATTTTAAAAAACTTTGTTAAAAAATCAGACCCCCCTGACCCCCCTAAATTTGAAATCTCGCACCCGGGGTCGACCCCCCTAAAAAGCCAGGGAAGTCCGGAAAAAACAGGTCCCATTTAAATTGGACCTGGTCCGAGTCCCATTTAAATGGGACTTATTTAAATGGGACGCCATTTTAATGGGATCCCATTTAAATAAATAGGATGATCCTATTTAAATAGGTCCCATTTAAATGAAATCCCATTTAAATGGGATCAGGTCCCATTTAAATGGGACTTATTTAAATGAAATCCCATCTAAATGGGACCAAAAATCGAAACTTTCCAATTAAATGGGACCTGTCCCATTTTTTGTTTTCAAGCAGTTTGTTTCTAAGTGTCTCATTTTTTCCTTATTATATATTTTTGATATGACGAAGGACAGAATTAAGTCAACACGCAAAAACTCGTGCGGCCCGGACAGTATTACACTTGTGAGTATATATGAAGTGAAATTAATAAATGGCTATTATAATAGCTTCCTCTCTATATTAACTCGCCGAATTAAATGGCTACCATGCCATAATAGTGGACAGTGTAATTTAAATGGAGAGGCTCATTATAATGGCCTACTTTTTCGCACTTTTTTATATAGGAGTTGCACATTTTTCTTTCGGTATATTATATATTTTTGATATGACTACTATTTACAGTAGTCAATCTACAAAATAAAATAGGTATGGTGCTGATGAAGCGGTTAATTGATACACCAACCACTAGTACCTATAAAACTTTTGCAACATTAACACACTGGGGATTTTGTAAAAAAAATTTTAACGAGCATTTTACGCCGAGAGAAAAGTTAATTTTATTTAGCCTAAAATTTCTGCATTAATAAAAATTTTTATAAACAAGTACGCAACGCATAAACTGGACCTTGCGGGGGGGGGGGGGGCCCCCGCGCGCCCCCTCTTCCTCTGCGCCCCCGCGGCTCAGCCGACCGACCCCCCCCCCGCCTACCGGCCCGGGCATCCCCCTCCCCCCTTTCCCCTCTTTTTAGGGGTTTGGGGGGAAAAGCTGGACTGCCAAAAAAGCTTTTGGAAAATGTTAAAAAGTTAAATATTATAAGAGGTAATTTTTGTTGATTTTTTTTTGCTTTTGGTAAAAGTTTGACAACTTTCTTCTATTTTTCGGTTACATGAATAAATAATAAATCATTGTATTTTGTTTTTATTTCATTATTTTGCATGCGGCACTTTCCGGGCAAGTGTTTAACGAACAGCGGCAGTGCAAAAAACGGACAGGTCGTTTAAAAAAACGGACGACCGTTCGTTTTTAAAAAACGTTTGTTTTTAAAATGAACATTTGAATTTTATTTATTTTTATTGTAACGTACCAACCAGTTAGTAAAAAACCTAAGTTTTATTATAAATTATAAAAATTTTTATAGACCACTAAAATTATTTTTATATTTATGAGGGAATATATAGCCATAAAACCAGGTAGTAACCATTAAAATGGTTTACAGTAGTTAGCTTATGTAAATATGGGTAAATATATGTAAATATGCTACATATGGGTGCATACATTTTATTATACAATAAAAAATAAATGTTTGAAAGGTTGATAGTTTAGTTAAAATAACCTGCTTTTTGGCAAGAACTCAATTTCTGCAGAAGCATCTCCTCATCATATTGATCAAGGTCAACAGAAGCAGACGATTCATTTCATCATTTTCATCGTCTAGGACAACATTGGTTTCTCATACTTCAGTGGTTTGTCGGGTATTCGGTTCCATGTTTGGCTAGGGGGGGTGGAACAGCTGTGGGGGGGGTTGTCAAAAACGCCTTAGGGGGGGGGGGTCGGCCTGGACCGGGATTTTGGGGGGGAGGGCCAATGGGCGCGGGGGGAGGGGACCCTGGCGGCTGGGGGGGGGGGCGGCGGGCGCGGGCAGGCGGCCTATCGCATAAATTCGAACGTATGTATGCGGCTGTATAGTTTTTTAACTGCTCTAAAATTTCCGTAGTGTTTTTTTATTATTTATATTTTTGAAGTAATCAACATTGATTAAAATAGTTTACGACTGTCATTCTAAAAAGGCAACCGCAACACTATATTTTGTAAATTCCACTGTTAGTTTTCTTAAATTATTTTATTATTTTTAAAAAACTATCTCTTTAAAATTTTTGCTATTGTTACACAAATTATCTAAGCCGCGCAATCTTGATTGACGTGCAGTAAATCGTCGTTCATATGACACAATGAGTCCATAAAAAATCAAAATTTATTCTTTCATTTTTGGTCGTGTTAAAATTATTATCTTCTTTTGACAAAAAGAGTCCTTTCAAAAAAATTTGATAAAACGGTCAAATTTTAAGTGAGCATATTACGTTAATAAAAAGATCGATTTTTAGATGAAATTTATATCAATGCAGACCTGTGCACGGTTTGAAAATGCCCCCCCGCTTTATTGGAGGATTTGCCCCCTCCCCGTTTTATTAACCCCCCCCCCCGCGGAAAAATGAATAAACACCCAAAAATTATAACGCCATTTTTTACCTATTATGACGCCATCATTGCGAAATTTTTGCAGTTTTTAGCCTATTTCAATGCAATTTAAGCTATTTTAGACCTATTTTTACCTTATTTTCGCCTTTTTTGGTCCCTTTTTCCCTTTTCTTTTTTTTTCTCTTTTTTTCTTCCCCCCCCCTGCCCCCCCCCGTTTTATTCCCCCACCATTTCAAAAAAATTGCCCCCCCTCCCGTGCCCCCCCGTTTTGGAATTGCCCCCATTTTAACCCCAGGGGGGCAGTGCACAGGTCTGTCAATGCATACAGATTTAGTGCTTAGTGTATCACATTATTAACATTTTTGTAGAAAACTAGCAATCTAACACATTAGTGATCATGGACGTAGCAAGGGGGTCTAGACCCCCGTTTTGGGCCGGCATTTAAGGGAAAAATTTGGGGTTAGACATTCCTGTTGGGTCACCAAGGATAAAAATTTGGGGGTCTCGAACAGCCATTTTTTAAAAACTTTTTTGCGCTTTAATTATAGCGCAGCAGCACTCGCTTATACCAAATTTGTGTTACTTTGTTTTGTAATTTTGGACCACGCTGGATTCACCCCATTCTTATTGTTTTAATTGGTCTTCACTTTTAAATTTGTATTACCTTGTTTTGTAATCTTGATACGACCAGCTGGACCATGGATGTTTTTGTTGGGGGGAAGAGGAGTCCACCCCCCCTAGAGTCAAAATTTTGGACCCCCCTAGAAAAAATCTAGGGGCCCCCCTTTCCCCAAGCATAGGTGAGCACAGTCGGGGAAGCTAGGGGGCGTGGTTACCCGGGGTAAATCGAATTTTGAATTTTAGGAGGGGGGTTTCAGGGGGGTCCGGACCTCCCCTAGCTTTTTAGGGGGGGTCGACCCGGGGTGCGAAATTTTGAAATCTAGAGGGGGGTTAGGTGGGGTCTGGTGTCCAAAGCAAAACAGTTTTAAACCATAATAACTTTAATATTTGTTTTTTTTATAGGATAATACTACATTTTTTTAATAAAAAGCCATATTCATGTATAAAAAGGGTGTAAAAGCATGAATATGTGATGAAAATTCACGTTTTTGGAAGAAAATTTAGTATAAAAAAGGTACCTAAAAATTTTCCCGACGGGGGAGGGGGGTCAGATTTCAAAATCTAGAGGGAGGTCAGGGATAAAAAATTCGGAAATTTGGGGGGAGGGGGCCCATAGATTTTCGTCTAGGGGGGTCCCAAAATTTCGAGGCTTGGGGGGTGGACCCCACCCTGCCCCCCCCCCTTTCTCACCTATGCCCCCAAGGCTCGGGAGCCGTCCGGTCCGGCCTGACCTGCCTAGCGAGGCTGACCCCCCTCCCCCCCTCCCGACCAATCTAGAAGTATAACTTTTTATTTACTGACAAAAACACGGTTTTTTATAAAAAACAGTGTTTAAATACACTTTTTAGGCCTAAATAGGCTGTTTTAGTATATAAAATTCAATATTAGACCTAAAAACACTGAAATTATTGATTTAAAAAAACTTTGTTAAAAAATCGGACCCCCCTAAATAGGGTCGACCCACCCCCCTACAAAGCCAGGGGGTCCGGAAAAAACAGGTCCCATTTAAATGGGATTCTATTTAAATATTCCCATTTAAATGGGACCCCATATAGGATCCCATTTAAATGGGATCCCATTTAAATAGGACCTGGTCCGGGTCCCATTTAAATGGAACTTATTTAAATGGGACCCCATTTAAATGGGATCCAATTTAAATAAATAAGACCCAATTTAAATAGGTCACATTTAAATGAAATCATACTTAAATGGGATCAGGTCCCATTTAAATGGGACCTGTCCCATTTGTTTTCAAGCAGTTTGTTTCTAAGTGTCTCAATCGAAAGTTTCTATTTAAATGGGACCTAGTCCCAGGTCCTATTTTGTTTTCAAGCAGTTTGTTTCAAAGTGTCTCATTTTTCCTTTATTATATATTTTTGATATGACTACTTTTTTTACAGTAGCCAGTCCAAAAAATGAACGGGTATGGTGCTGAAGAAGCGATTAATTGATACATCGACCATTAGTTCTTCTAAAACTTTTGCAACATTAACACACCGGGAATTATGAGGTGGACTGAAAAAAACATTTTTTAACGAGCATTTTACGCCGAGGGAAAAGTTAATTTTATTAAGCTTAAAATCTCTACATTAATGTTTTTTAACTGCTCTAAAATTTCCGTTGTGTTTTTTTATTTATTTATATTTTTGAAGTAATCAACATTGATTAAAATAGTTTGCGACTGTCATTCTAAAAAGGCAGCACTATATTTTGTAAATTCCACTATTAGTTCTCTTAAATTATTTTATTATTTTTATCTATCTTATTTTATTATTTTTATTTTAACTATCTCTTTAAAATTTTGCTATTTTGCTATTGTTACACAAATTATCTAAGCCGCGCAATCTTCATTGACATGCAGGGTCCTTTTATCACAAATTAAACCGGTTTAAACTCGCTCCTTTAAATCGTCGTTCATATGACACAATGATTCCATAAAAAAATCAAAATGTTTTCTTTAATTTTTGGTCGTGTTAGAATTATTAGTTTCTTTTGACAAAAAGAGTCCTTTCAAAAAATTTTTTGTAACTTTTTGTAAATAGTACAAACAGAAAGTTCTAATTTGAGTCTAAGACATATTCATTGGTCACAAAATGAATCAAAACAATTAGACTTGTTTTCTAAAAAACCGTAAAAATAAGTCATTCACATACTTGTGCACTGCCCCCCTTGGGTTTTATCAGGGAGAGCAATTCCAAAATACGGGGGGAACGAGGGGGGCAATTTTTTAAAAGAGGGGGGCAATAAAACGTGGGGGGGCAAGCAGGAGAAAAAAAGAAAAAAAGAGAAAAAAGGAGAAAAAAGGGACAAAATAGGCTAAGTGAAAAGGTCTAAAATAAGTAAAAGTATGTCTTAAAAAAAGAAAAAGGCTAAAAACTGCAAAAATTTTGAATGATGGCGGCATAATAGGTCAAAATGCCGATGTCGCCATAATTTTTCGGTTTTTTTTTTCATTTTTAGGCTTGGGGTTGGTGGGCAATAAAACGGGCAGGGGGCACAGCCACTAATATTCCGAGAAGGGGGGAATTTGCGGACCGTGCACAGGTCCGCATTTATTTTGGACTTTTTTCGTCCAACCATATTCGACTTTTTTTGAGTTTATAATGACTCAGTTTTACTTTGTATAAACGTTATGTAAAACATTAAACTAACGAATCGAAACGTGATTTGAAACCGAAGCAAGCATTTCACTTGTTTTTGTTTCATATCTTTTTTGTACTTTTGATTTGATAAAAAGATGGAAGGTCTGGGAGGAATTGTGATATGAAATAAAATGGTGAGACCATACATGGGTAGGTTGGTCCGGACCCGGAGTGGGAGGGGGGGGGGTTCAACCCCAAATTAGGGGGGGTTAAAATCCGAGAATTGCGAAATACAAATACCAATCGTTTTTTTTTCTGGAGTGCATTTTACCCATATTGTTTTTCGATTTTGAAGGAAAAATACGTAAAAAACGCTAATTTTAGGTCAAAAAGCCCTTTTTATTGCATTTTTGAGTTTTTTATTGCTTAAAACAATCATTTTGATTTCAAAACTTAAGTTTTGAGGCAGTTAGAAGTCTTTTTAAAGACATTTTTTTCTTTATTTTTTTCAAAATTGAGGGGGAGGGTTAGTTAACCCTCCCCCCACTTCTGAGTAGGAGGAGGGGGGTTAAACCCCACTTCTCAAAATTTCAGGGGTTAACCCCCCTTGCCCATGTTATAAATAATGTACCAATATATTTATGTTTAATTAAATAGAAACAATAAGTATGTATTGAGCATATTTGCTAGAGACATTTCACACATGTTATACATATCGCATAATGTGCTAAGAGACCTTTTCTCATGAATGTGTAATCATACATGCTAATAAAGACATTTCACGTATACGCATAAAGCCAAAAAATTAATAAAAGTTTATTTACAGGTGTGTTCACATTTTAAAAATAGTCATAGCCATACTGGGTAGAAGACGCTTATAACTGTGACTCCATATTTAGTTCTAAAGACGATATGTTTTAAGCAGCTATAAAATAATTTTAACTTCGTTCGACAGATACCAGATTACTTGTTCTCACTTTCAACATTATTTAAATTTTAAAGTCGTTTTCAATAATAAAAATCACCTAAATTTAAAGGTTAACACCTCCAAATCCGGTCCTTATCCAAATCCTTAATCACCTCTCCGATTTAATAAAAATAATTTTATCGATTTATTGTTTTTCTTACCCGTTGTTACTTCGTTCGTCATCGTAGATGTCGTCCCTAACGCCCCGTTTCGATCGATAATTGCTAAAATCCATTTCATCAGAGGAAGCGTCGTCATTCTTCTGCGTTTTTTTCGCCTTCCTTTCCTAAAAATTTTATTTTTACTAACTGCTCATTTTCCCGGAGCAAGAGCAACCCCCAGAGCTCCTAAGCTCCCTGCTATTTTGTATTATTTTTATAAACGATCAAGAGAAATAGCGCAATAATCATTGGACTAGAAATTTTTTTTAACGATTAGTCTTGATAGTACAAGTGAGTAAAATAATTTAAAACATTTGTTTAAATGAACTTTAAATCACTATTTAAATGACGGAACTCCGGAGGTCCTGACGTTTTAAATGTCTGCAGACCTGTGCACGGTCTGGAAATGCCCCCCCCGTTTTATTGCCCCCCCCCCGCCAAAAAATGAAAAAGTACCCCAAAATTATGACGCCATTTTTGACCTATGATGACGCCATCATCGCGAATTTTTTTGCAGTTTTTAGTTTATTTCAATGTATTTTAAGCCATTTTAGACCTATTTTTACGTTATTTTCGCTTTTTTGTCCCTTTTTTTCCCTTTTCCCTTCTTTTTTTTCTTTCCCCCCGGCTTGCCCCCCCCCGTTTCATAAAAGTTGCCCCCCCGTGCCCCCCATTTTGGAATTGCCGCCCCCGTTTTAACCCCGGGGGGGCAGTGCACAGGTCTGTGACTGGAGTATGAAAATTGAAGCGAAGAAGCACCGCTAGTTTCATAGATAAACACGGTCAAAAAGCCAGGGGAGTCTTTCTATACCATACATGGGCACAGGGGGGGGGTTAACTGACCCTCCCCCAAATTCTGAGAAGGGGCGTTTAACCCCCCCCCCACTCAGAAGTGGTGGAGGAGAAAAAGTTAACCCCCCTCCAATTTTGGAAAAATGAAGAAAAAAAATGTCTTTAAAATGACTTCTAACTGCCTGCAAACTTAAGTTTTGAGGTCAAAATAAATGTTTTAAACAGTAAAAAGCTCAAAAATGCAATAAAAAGGGCTTTTTGACCTAAAATTAGCGTTTTTTTACCTATTTTTTTCTTTAAATGATATAAGTAAAATGCATCCAGAAAAAAACGATATGGATACTTTGCATTTCTTGAATTTTAACCCCACCCTCTAATTTGGGGTTTAACCCATAGGTGGGCAGGGGGGATTGGAGGGGGGTTATGTTATACCCACCCAAAATTTCGAATTTTGCTGACACCCCCCTAAATTTGGGGTACCCGGGGACACCCCCCAATTCGCTTCCTGGGGCCTATTTCATAAAGACGTTTGTAAATTTTCATTTTACAAATCTCCGCCTATTTTTTGTAAATTACGTGAGAGGATATAGGACGCGGAGAATATTGATCGGTCAGCGAAGATAAAATGACGTGGCTGTGACCAATCAACGCAGAGCAGTGCGCGGATATGCTCCCCCTGGACTACAAGCCGAAAAAACTTTATCGTGTATTTTACAGAATTTACAAAGGTTTTTATGAAACAGGCCCCTGGACAAAAATTCTTAAGCGCTATAAAAGGGCTAAAAAAAATTTACCGCGTTTCGCACGGAGTGTTTATTACCTTGTTTATGTCATATACTTCATATTTTCCTATTATTCAATAAAAATAGGTCTATAAAACAAAGGAAAATTTTTTACAACCAATTTGATACCTTAAAATTTTCGATTTTCAAAACACAACAATTGAAAAATGAGTACATTGAATTACAGCTGAGCAATGCAAAGTACCAAAAAATGTTTTTAAAATTACTTCTAACCTTTAAATTTTTAATACCACTATATAACAATCTAAAAGAAGGGCTCTAGCGTGGTCGTATCAAGATTAAAAAACTATGGTCGTATTAATTTGTGCGGCCCTCTTGTAATACAGGATATTATAAGAGCATAATTGTATTTCAATGCAAGCCTCAGAAATTCTCTTGCAGAGTTTGATATTTCGACCTCTGGGGCCTATTTCATAAAAATTGCCTGTAATTAATTTACAGCTGTAAATTAATAAACGCATATTCTTCTTTTGTGTTTTTAATTAAAAAGTATATTAAAAAATTGCGTTTAAAATTTAAAAAATTCCATGTCTGTAAATTCCGTAAATTCCACAGTTACGTACGTATTTTTTAATTAATAAAATAAGAAGAAATTAAATGCGTTTATTAATTTACAATTACATAAATCTTTATGAAATAGGCCCCTGGTAACGACGCTGTTTATGACAACAAACTCTTTGACTTTTTTTTATCACTGAAAGAAAACTGGCTTTCGCCAGAAATTTTAAACAATTCTCTTGATCCAAAAAATAATTACAATAATATTTTGCGATATGACAGGCAGAAGAATGTTAATCATGGAGGGGTTTTAACTCTCATTAGAAAACAGCACCAAATAATTTATGTAGAAATTGACCCAAAATATTCTGAACTAAAGATAACAGCTTGTGATGTGGTATTTAAGCACTTGGGGATTTCAATCTCCCTACTATCCAATGGAATAAAAAAAATACTGGTCTCTGGTGATCAGAATGAATACAACTAGTTTGTTTTGTTTAGTAAAATTAGGTCTTACCCAGTTACTAGAATCCCCTACCAGAGGTAATAACTATTTAGATCTTATTTTTACCACTGGGGCCGGTAACTCAAATATGGGCTTAAGTTAATGATACTCAAATATGGGCTAAGTTAATGGTACCATTTGACAAAAGGGGCCCCATTTCTCCTGTAACTCAAACAAAAATAAGGCTTCCATTATCTAAGGAACCTTGCTTTAATATGTCCCATTATTTCAGTTTTTATGAATGACACGCGCTCGTATTTTCTATTTTATTCAAATAAGTTTTAGATTTCGCATAGGGAAAGAGCTTGCGAGCTTCAGAACATACATGGGCAAGGGGACGGGTTGGGGGTTAACTTCCTTCAAATTCTGAGATGGGGGGGAGTTTAAAACCCCCAACTCACAAGGGGGGGGAGAAAAGGTTAACCCCCAATTTTGGAAAAATTATGGAAAAAAATGTGTTTAAAATGACTTCTAACTGCCTCCAAACTTAAGTTTTAAGGTCAAAATGAGTGTTTTAACCAATAAAAAGCCCAAAAATGCAATAAAAAGGGCTTTTGACCTAAAATTACCGTTTTTTACCTATTTTTATTTTAAAATCGAAAAAAGATATGGGTAAAATGCACTCCAGAAAAAAAACGATATAGCTAAAATGCGGATTTTAACCCCCCCCCAAACCTTTAATTCGGGGTTTCCCCCCCCCCCAATCCGGAACAACTTACCCAATGTATGATGCTTCAAAGGGAAAAAAAGAGACATGAACTAGCCGGCGGAGCTCCGAAGAGAGTCTTACCTTCTGCTTTAATTGTTCCCGCTGTGCCATTTTGCACTCCGCGCACGTCCATTCACCTTCCGGGACTCTTTTTAGAGCGGGGCGGGTGCAGTAGATATGATAGGCCCGGTCGCACTGAGAGCACAAGACCATGTCCGGCGAGCCTTTGGCCGCCTTCTTCCGACACGCCCGACATTTCGCCTAAAAATAACATTTTTTTTATTTTGTTTGTAAACCCTAAAAACAATTTTAGGACCCCCTGCCAAATTTTGAGGATCAGATCGGGTATACCCGCAAAATCCGGGAGGCTGCCCACCTATGTACAGACCTGTGCACTGTTCCCCCCCGGGTTTTATTGGGGGGGGAATTCCAAAACGGGGAAGGGGCAACTTTTTTGAAACGGGGGGAGGGAAGCAGGGGAGAAAGAAAAAAAGGAGAAAAAAGAGAAAAGATGGAAAAAAAGGGACAAAAAAGCGAATATAAGGTAAAAATAAATCTAAAATTGTATAAAATGCATTGAAATAGGCAAAAAACAGCAAAAATTTTGCAATGATGGCGTCATCATACATCAAAAATGGCGTCATAATTTTTTGGCTACTTTTGGCAATAAAACGATGGGGGCAAATCCTTCAATAAAGCGGGGGGGATTTTCATACCGTGCACAGGTCTGTATGTGTACCTGTCTGCCTGTCTAAAAGATGGGTGAAACTAGCTGACATTTTAAAACAATTTAAACTTTCCTCCATATAAAGTGACTACAAGTGCTTAGCTTTTCTTTCAGTAAATATTATGATAGGACAGCGTGCAGTAAATATTATGATAGGACCGGTCGTATTAAGAGCAGAAGACCATGTCCGGCATTTCCACACGCCTAACATTTCGCCCAAAAATAACATTACTATCTGTGTTGTGTCTGTCTGCCTGTCTCTATGATGAGTAAAAAATTTGAAATTTAAAACAGTTTATACTTTAGTCTGTAGGAAACGTCTTGTTGACGGGTTTACACAATATGAACACGGCCAAAAAGCCAGAGGGGGGGTGTTTACCCCGGGTAAATGACATTTCAAAATCTAGGGGGGAGGTCCTAGGGGGGTCGCGAGGCTAGGGGGGGTGGACCCCACACTAACCCCCCCCCCTTGTTCATCTATGGGTTTACATTTTTTGTGAGTAGGATAGGATCGAATTGAATTATGTCTGGCGAGCATTTTTAGCCTGCCTTTTTTGACAAGACCGACATTATATTTCGCTAAGAAAAAAATAATATTTTTACAATGAAAACAAATCCTCTAAACTTCCCGGATTTTGGGGGGGTATACCTGACCCCCGAAATTTGGGGGGGTGTCCCATAAATTTTATTGTATTTCAAATACCCCATTTTTAGTACTGGGACTTCAGGGGGTGACCAGAGTAACCCCTAAACTGAATGAGGTAGCGGGGGAGGGGGGATAATCCCCCTCAAATGGGAAGGCAAAAAAAAGAAATCAAAAAAAAAACAAAATAAAAAAAAAAAAAAAAAAAAAAAAAAAAAATAAAACAAAAAAAAAAAAAAAAAAAAAAAAAAACACAAAAAAAAAACCAAAACAAAACAACCCACCCCACCCCCCCCCACCCCACCCCCCCCCCCCCCCCCCCCCCCCCCCCCCCCCCCCCCCCCCCCCCCCCCCCCCCCCCCCCCCCCCCCTGAATGATCTGTATTTTTTGTTGTCCCCCATCACCGGTCTAAGCTTCGCGAAGCTTCATGCTGTCTTTTTTTGGCAAGTCGATTTTTTTTACATAAAAGTAGGTAAGAGGCTTGAGAAAAAGGGGCATATTGAGGCAATTCAGATATATTCGGCTTTTGCAGGATGGTTAAAAAATATTTTTATTTTTTATTTATTTCGTTCTGGGTAATTTATAACCATGGAATAAGGTGTGAGAAGGATTGTAAATTGCACCTTATTCATTTAAAGCTAACAAATTTTGCTACCTACATACAATCATGCATGAGCATGGTGGGGAGGGGTGTAGAGTGGGGTCCACCTCCCTAGCCTTGAAATTTCGGACCCCTCCCTCCTGGAAAAAACATCTAGGGGGCCCCATGCCCATCCCCTGAATTTTTTGTTATATTGACACCCTACCCCCTCCCTGTGGGATTCTCAATCGACCCTTTTTCTCCCACCCTTTCTGGGACAAACTTTGGATATAAATCAAGGCTACAAATACAAAAAACGTATTTGCGACAGTAAATTTTGAAATTTACTGTCAAAAATAGGTTTTTGTAATAAAAAACAGTACGTTTTTTTTTTCTTTTTATATATAAAAAGCCTATTTTGGTGTATAAAATTCTGTATTAGTGCTAAAAACCAATGACCAATCAATAATTTCAAATAACTTTGTTAGAAAATCGGACCCCTTCTGACCGCCATCTGGAATTTAAACTGGTCTACCCACCCCCTAAAACGCTAGAGGGTACGGACCCTTCCGCTGGACCCTCCTCCTAGCTTTCAAAGGGGGATTAACCCCCCAAATTCTCATAAGGGGGGTTTAACCCCCACAATCAGAAGAGGGGGGGGGGGAGAAAAAGTTAAACCCTTCCTCCAATTTTGCAAAAATGAAGAAAAAAAATGAATTTAAAATAACTTCTAACTGCCTCCAAATTTAAGTTTTGAGGTCAAAATAAATGTTTTATACAAAAAAATGCAAATAAAAGGATTTTTTGACCTAAAATTAGCTTTTTACCAATTTTTTTTAAATCGAAAAACGATATGGGTAAAATGCACTCCAGAAAAAAAACGATATGGGTATTTTGCGTTTCTCGGATTTTAACTCCTCCCCCTAATTTGGGGTTTAACAACCCCCCCCCCCCACTCCGGACCAACTTGCCCATGTATGGTAGCCAACCCTCTAGCTTGCCGGTCCATGCTTATGTATGTAAACACACCTAGCAAAGCAATAATAAAATACCTCTAAAACGGATTTTTTCCAATGGATACCGGGTTCCAGGGTCCACAGATGGACAGCCAATTGCGAATAACTGCTACAACGCAAGACGGATTCCTGCCAGGCCTTGAAGCACCCCGTGGCGACCTTCGTCCCGTCACACGACTCTGAAATAGAAAAATTCACACTGACACAAAATGCAGACTTGTGCATATGTCGGTAATTATTAGTGAATGTCTCCCTCCATAGGTGGGCAGCATAGATGAACAAGGGGGAAGGGTAGGGTGGGGTCCTCCCCCCTAGCCTCTAAATTTTGGGGCCCCCCTAGAAAAAAATTCAGGGGGGCCCATCCCCCCAAATTTTCGAATTTTTTACCCCTGACCCCTTCTAGATTTTAAAATCTAACCCCCCTCCCCTCTTGAGAAAATTTTAAGGACTTTTTTATACTAAATTTTCTTCAAAAACGTGAATTTTTAACACAAATTCATGTTTTTACACCCTTTTTATACTTGAATATCGCTTTTTATTCAATAAAATGTAGTATTATCTTACAAAAAAACTATTATTAAACCTTTAATGGTTTAAAAAGTATTTTGTTTCGGAAAGTGGACCCCACCTGACCCCCTTCTAGGTTTCGAAATCTTCCACCCTGGGTCGACTCCCCCTAGAAAGCTAGGGGGGTTCGACCACGCCTAGGACCCCCTCCTAGATTTTGAAATGTCATTTACCCGGGGTAAACACAACACCCCCCCCCCCCTCTGGCTTTTTGACCGTGTTCATCTATGGTGGGCAGCCTCCCGGATTTTTTTGGGGGGTATACCCGACCCCCGAAATTGGGGGGGGCGGGGTCCCAAAATTTTTTTGGGATATACCTCAAGTATTTCATTTTTAGCGTTTTTAGTACTGGGACCTCCCAAAATTTAGGTGGGGTGTCCGGGGTACCCCCAAATTTTAGGGGGGAGTGTCGGCTATAGTCGGGATTTTTCGGGGTATAACCCCTAACCATACATGGGCAAGTTGGTCCGGAGTGGGGGGGGGGGGTAAACCCCCAAATTAGGGGCGGGTTAAAATCCGAGAAATGCAAAATACCCATATCGTTTTTTTGCATTTTTACCCATATCTGTTTTTTTATTTTGAATGAAAAATAGGTAAAAAATGCTAAATTTAGGTTAAAAAGCCTTTTTTATTGCTTTTTTAAGTTTGTTATTGCTTAAAACACTTGTTTTGACCTCAAAATTTAAGTTTGGAGGCAGTTAGAAGTCATTTTAAAGACATTTTTTTTTCTTCGTTTTTCCAAATTTTGGGGGTTAACTTTTTCTCCCCCCTCCTTCTGAGTTGGGGGGGGGTTAAACCCCCTTCTCAGAATTTGGGGGTGGTTAACCCCCCCCCCCTCAACCCCCTCCCCCCGTGCCCATGTATGCCCCTAACCCCCCCCCCCTCTGCCCAGCTATGTGTCCCTCTCACTGCAACGGTCAAAAACAGCAAAATATTTATTTTTTTAAAATTTTTTGTCAGCTTTACGAATTTTTCTTATTGTTCCTTTTCCCTTCTAAAACTCGGGCGTCGTGCTACCCAAACATCAATTCAACGGAACTTACCTATAACATTGCCTTCCTCGTCCGTGCTGGTCGGCACCTCCGCGAACGGGAGGCGGAGGAATTTCAAGTTGAGGGCTTGAGCCAGTTGCAGCAACGCCACCGCCAGAGAGGGCACCCGATCCAGTCGCCGCAACTCCTCGCCGGAATAAACTACCGTACCGTCTATATCGCAGACTGATTCCGCTTGAGGGTCGAATGTTCGACCCGGTGTTAGACTCTCCCGCCATTTATTACGATTTTGCACCCTTAACGAACCCACGTTCCCTATAAAATATTCGTTTTTAATAAACATTTCTTTAAAATCAATGTTCTCTTCCACCGCTATTCGTCCCTATTTCGGAATTTTAGCGAACCAATGTTCCCTAAAATAATACGTTTTTTGTTTTCTGTTTTACACCTCTCCCACTATTTGTCACGATTTCGGACTTTTGGATAACTCACTTTTTCGATTAAAAAATAATGTTTTTTTAAAATTTTACCACAAATAAAAACAGACCAATACACACAATATATTTTTATAAAATATTAATGAAAAACCATAAACAACTCAAACATAGACATTATTCCTAGAAAGATTAGACAACGAAGGAAGACAAACGAAGAATGGAGACTGCAGAGTGAAGTGCATTTTTATTAATTCTCAATTTCTATTTTCGAAAATTCGTGGTAATTGGGTTGGGAATTATGTAGACATTATCTTTAAACTAAGAAACTCTTTGAACAAACAAGTGGGAATAGCCTCTTGATCATAAGTGGCCAGCCTCTCGGATTTGGGGGTATACCCGACCTCCGAAATTGGGGGGGGGTGTCCCAAAAAATTTTTTTGGCGTATACCCCAAATACACTATTTTTAGCGTGTTTTAGCATTTTTAGTACTGGGGTCCCCCAAATTTAAGAGGGGGAATCCGGGGTATCCCTAAATCATAGGGGGGTGTCGGCAGCGTGGAAATTTTTTTGGGGGTATAACATCCCCTCCTGCCTCCCTATGCCCTTGATTCCAATCATGTGGTCATTTATGGCGTAACCGCGCCAGAAAACATCAGTAATAAATAAACACAATGACGCAGACCTGTGCACTGTCCACCCGGGGTTTTATTAGGGGGGGGCAATCCAAAAATGGGGGGCACGGTGGGCAAATTTTTTGAAACGGGGTGGGCAAGCAGGTGAGAAAGGGAAAAAAGAGAAAAAAGGAGAAAAAAAAGGAAAAAAGGGACAAAAAAGGCGAAATTTAAGTAATGTCTAAAATGGCTTAAAAAGCATTGAAATAGGCTAAAAACTGCAAAAAAAATTAGTGATGATAGCGTCATAAATAGGTCAAAATGGCATCATAATTTTGGGTCGTTTTTTTATTTTTGGGAGGGGGGGCAATAAAACGGGGGGGGGGGGGGTGGGCAAATCCTCCAATAAAGCGGGGGGGAGGGGCATTTCCAAACCGTGCACAGGTGTGATGACGTATACCTATTTGTATCTTTTCCTCCAGATCCAGAAGACTTTCGCGCATATCCCGATCCCAGTAGGAACTGCTGGTTTCCTCCTCAAAGGACGGCAAGTCCTTCGGCATATCCTTTGAAAACAACTGTCCGCCGTTCGCCTCGAACACCTGGAACACAATAAGTTTCTATTTTGTCGATACTGGGATGAAACAATATAAGACGGTTAAAGTTTCTATCTCAAAGACTAAGCCAATTTAAATATCAACGTTCTTTAAGTATTTTTTAAGCCAATATCAACGTTCTTTAAGTATTTTTATAAGTCTTACCTTATCACAATTCTAAACTCCAAAATTATTCTCACACTTTGAATATTATTTTAAATTGTTAACAGAAATGCTCTGGTCCTCCCAGTTGAGCGGAGTTTACTACTAGAACCGTTTAAAATTGAGTTTTTGAATAAAAAAATCCTTTCTTTGTTGTCTTTGTTGTTGTCTAAAGGCATTACTGCCATAGGTGGTGGGCAAGGGAGGGGTGGGGGGGGGTTGGGGGCTTATAGTTCCCCAAAATCCCGATTACTGTTGACACCCCCCCCCCTAAAATTTGGGGGTACCCTTGAGGACACCCCCCTAAAATTTTGGGGGTCCCATTCATAGGTGTCCGACCAGCCTGGACTGCCCGGACCGCCCCCCTCTCTGAAGGCCGGTCCAGGGTACCCCTCCCCCCTAGCGCCCATTTTGGACCCTCTCCCCCCTAAAACCCCGGTCCAGGCCGACCCCTCCCCCTGAAGGCTGTTTTTGACCCTCCCCCCCTAACAGCTGTTCCACCCCCCCCCCCCCATCTACTCTCTATAGATTTTTTCTTTTCTTTTAAACTAATATAAAAGAAAATCAATCTACTTTGTTTTACAAAATACTATATACAATAACTCAAATTCATGCACGGAAAACGTGCGCACACACAATTTAGTGCGCTAACTTTAAAATGCACTTATTTACGATTGATTTTTTTGTTTTTTTTAAATTATTTATTTGATTATTACTACAAAAAACAATATATAACGTTGTATTCTCCAGGGTTTATAAACAATTTTTTCTCAAACATTAAAGTTTCTCAAATATTTCTCAAACATTCAAT
This sequence comes from Microlaimidae sp. YZB2_3, assembly GCA_030248175.1. Classification (NCBI taxonomy): domain Eukaryota; kingdom Metazoa; phylum Nematoda; class Chromadorea; order Desmodorida; family Microlaimidae; species Microlaimidae sp. YZB2_3. The sequence goes on from JASAMX010016486.1 coordinate 28,277, forward strand.
TAGAATATTTATTATTTATAAAAAAAAAACAAAAAATTTTCCATAAGGACAGTATTTTTAACTAAATTTATCCATATGATAAGTAGATAACAAAGTATTTTGTAAAACGAAGTAGATTTTCTTTTTTATTAGTTTGCAAAATAAAATCAAATTTTGTTTTCTATAATTTATTGGATTGCTGAGCTTTTTAATGTGTAAAAATGTAAATGTTTTCATAATAAAAAAAACAAAAATAAACTATTTAATTATCGTAGAGTAATGTTTTATAATATTTATTCCAAAAAATCGATCAATTATTTATATGCCAATAACAATAACTAAAATTCGTGCGCAGAAATTTTTCGAAAATCAGGTCCAGGCTGACCCCCCCTCCTGGGCCTACAAAATGGTAAAAAATGGGCTGACACCGGGGTCAAACCCCCCCCCTAGCCGTCAGGGGTCGGACACCTATTGTCCCATTATTAAAAACGCTAAAAATGGAGTATTTGAGGTACAACCCAAATAAAATTTTTGGAACAAATTTTGGGGGTCGGGTTTACCCCTCCCCAAAATTCTTGAGCTGCCCACCTACGATTACTGCCAAAAAAAACAAAAAAAAAAAACAAAGCAACCACCGCGTTAGACTTGGAAACGATTTTCAGCAAGCGTAGAATCGCATGACTCTCTGAACTTCTTGTTTCACAAGCGTTTGGTAGGTAATTCAATACCGCCGGTACAAAAAAAAAACATAAAAAACAAGATAAAACAAACCAAAAACAACAACCAATACTCACCTCATTCGACTTGGCCACCATTTCCAACAGTCGCGGGAGGTAGAATCTCAGCGACTCTCCCAGTTCCGATTCCCTGAACCCCCTGGGGTTGCAGGAGTTGAGGAGGTGAGCCAGACCGGCCGGGTCCCGAAGGACGGACCAAGTGGGGCGCCGCCCCCGCGGCTCCCCGTGGACCGGACAGGACTCCGCCTCCCCAGTGCAGCCCATGACGTCGTAGCGGATGGCCTCCCGGTCCGCCTCAGCGCTGTCTTTTAGCAGTCGCAAAGACTGATTGTCCTTCGTGTCTAAAAAGACAAAAAAACGTTCTACCTCTGAAACATCAATACAACGTAAATTATTTCATTAAAAAAAATTCTAGAAAGTAAATGCAAGAAATAGTCCAGACCTGTGCACTGCCCCCCCCCCCAGGTTAATACGGGGGGGGCAATTGAATGGGGGGCACGGGGGGGGGGGGGGCAACTTTTTTTAAACGAGGGGGGCAATAAAACGAGGGGAAAGCAGGGGAGAAAGAAAAAAAAAGAGAAAAAAGGAGAAAAAAGAAGGGAAAAGGGAAAAACGGGACAAAAAAAGCGAAAATAAGGTAAAAATAGGTTTAAAATGGCTCAAAATATATTGAAATGGGCTAAAAACTGCAAAAAATTCGCGATGATGACCATCATAGGTCAAAAATGGCGTCATAATTTTAGGGTACTTTTTCATTTTTTGGCGGGGGGGGCAATAAAAAGGGGGGCAAATCCTCCAATAAAACGGGGGGGGCATTTCCAGACCGTGCACAGGTCTGATAGTCAGTTTTTGTTTTTTAGCCGCGTGCAATGATTGTCCTTCGTGTCAAAAAAAACGCATCAACCCAACGTTAATTACTTGTATCATTTGGATGGAGTTCGTTTATAAGACTGGTATTACTTTTACACGAGTTGTACTACTGAAACATCAAGACAACGTTATGTTACCTTCGTCGGAGCTGTTGGGACTGCCGGTGGAGTTAAGGAGGAGGGCGTCGGAAATGGGAGTGGGGCGGTCGCAGAGACCGACAGGCGGCTCCCCCTCGCTCACTTCTTCCACCAGAAGGGCTGGGAGACTGGGGACGGCGTAGTACTTCCGAAATGCACGATCTCGCCCTAAAAATTATTAATTTACTATATTATAATCACACCTGTGCACTGCCCCCCCGGGGTTTAAACGCGGGGACAATTCCAAAATGGGGGGCACGGGGGGCAACTTTTTTGAAACGGGGGGGCAAGCAGGGGGGAAAGAAAAAAAAAGAGAAAAAAAAAAGGGAAAAGAGAAAAAAGGGACAAAAAAAAGCGAAAATAAGGCAAAAATAGGTCTGAAATGGCTTAATATACATTAAAATAGGCTAAAAACAGCAAAAAATGGCAATGATGGTGTCATAATAGGTCAAAAATGGCGTCATAATATTAGGGTATTTTTTTATTTTTTGGCGGCGGTGGGAGGGGCAATAAAACGGTGGGGGGCATAGGTGGGCAGGGGGAGGGTTGGGGGGGGGGGTTAAACCCCCCCTAAAATTTCGGATTTTGCTGACACCCCCCCTTAAATTTGGGGTAGTCGGGGTCAGCCCCCCCCAATTCGCCTGCCCAAGACAAATTTTTAGGTGTTATAAAAGGACTAAAAAATTTTTCCGCGCTTCGCGCGGAGTGTTTATTCCCTTATTTTCCCGTTTATTACCTTTTATTACCTTTAAATTTCCCCGCTACGCGGGCAGTTTAAATTTCCCTGCTACGCGGGCAGTTTAAATTGGCAATTTATCTTAGTTTTTCAATTTCAAATCGATTATCCCATTCAGTAGTTAAGGCATACATGTTTAATAAAACTACTATAAAACACTATTATCCTTTTTTTAACGTTTTAAACACATGTTATAAATGTATAGTATAGCTATAAAAAACCTTAAATTTTGTAATTACTATCATTTGGAATTAAAATTTCTAGTGTATTTTAGCGCCTCAAATTATAAATTTTCTCCTCCAAGGGGCATTGTTCACCCCAAACCCCCCTGACTGAATTTTTAAGATCACAGAAAATTATGTAGAAATTAGGTAAAAAAACAAAAGTAAACGGTATGTTCACGCGATCACCAGGAGACGATTTTTAAGCCGTTTTTAGTATATATTTTAAAAAATTTTCGCCTCCGGCGGCTGGGGGGACACCCCCCAGACCCCCAGACAGACACCCCCAGACACCCCCCAGGCCCCCCAGCCGACGCTTCGCGTCGGCTGGCGCCGCTACGCGGCGCGGGCGCCAGCGCTTCGCGCCGCTTTGACAACACTTTTTTTCCCCTCCCCCAGACTGACGCCCCCGAAATGAAATCCTGACTGCTCCACTGCACATTTTTATTTAAAGAATTAAAAAAATAAAAATTATTAGTTGCAATAAGATCTTATTTTAATTTTACACAGTTTTAAAGCATTTATAAGCTTGTTTTACATTTTTTTACGCGTTTTAAGCTCATTTTAAGGCAGCGCGGAAATATTGGGTACACCCCCCCTCAAAATTTGGGTCTTACTGGACACCCCCCTATACCCCCCCCCAAAATCCGAGAGGCTGCCCACCTATGGTGGGGGGCAATTCCTTCAATAAAACGGGGGGGCATTTCCAGACCGTGCACAGGTCTGTTATAATTATTATACATTTATTTATTTACAAACACTTTTTAATTATAGAAGGACAGGCTTCCGAAATGCACGATCCCGGCCTAAAAATTATTAATTTACTATATTATAATTATTATTATATTTGTTTACAAACACTTTTTTAATTATAGAAGGACAGGGGTCCTAATTCAATTATTTTTTTATATTTTACAAAGAGGTTACATTAAAAATTGCTTCAAAATGTAGTTATGACCATACATGAGCAAGTTGGTCTGGAGTGGGGGGGGGGGGGGTTAAAAAAACCCCAAATTAGGAGGGGGTTAAAATACGGGAAACGCAAAATACCCATATAGTTTTTTTTCTGGAGTGCATTTTACCCATGTAGTTTTTCGATTTTTAAGAAAAAATAGGTAAAAAACGCTAATTTTATGTCAAAAAGCCCTTTTTATTGCATTTTTGAGCTTTTTACTGTTTTAAACATTCATTTTGACCTCAAATCTTAAGTTTGGAGGCAGTTAGAAGTCATTTTAAAAACTTTTTTTTCTTTATTTTACCAAAATTGGGGGTAACCTTTTCTCTCCCCCCCCAATTCTGAGTGAGGAGAGTTAAACCCCCCTTCTCAGAATTTGAGGGGTTAACCCCCCCAACCTCCGTGCCCATGTATGGTTATGACTGTACAGTAGGATTTTTTTTAAAAAAATGGGGTTTCCAGTGATTTTGAATACTAATGCTTTACTTCATAAAGCATAATAAACGTTTATTATCAAGAATATATAACTCAAGAGAATATTTAACTGTATTATACACTAAATTTCTGAACAAAATTTTGCTAGAAAAGTCAGACATGCGCAACTTTGTGCGTCTTAGCAAAAAATCCGCCATTTTCTGTCAGTTTTCCCGCGCAGCGATTTTAACGCAGTGACTTTATTTTAGCAAAATTTTGCTCAGAAATTTAGAGTACAGTTCTCTTGTGTTATATTATTGTTGAAATTATAAAATAACCATTGGAAACACGTGTTTATTAAAAAAACTGTCCAGTTGAATATGAATTTACTATTATTTCTTAGTAGAGAAGAGATTTAATCTAATGGAAAAAATATAACAACAAAGAAAAGTATATTAATTTAGTAATAGTTTTTCGCACCTAGTAAAGTCAACCCGGCTATTGATTGCAATTCATGGATTTCCTCGGTCATCCTCCGCTCTTCCTGCTCTTGTTGCTCGCGTTGTAGATTGCGTACCTCCTTAAATATCAATTTATTAAAAATAATATTAATTTTTATTAATTTATTATTTAATTAAAAGTACACAGCGCACAAAAAATAGAAGTAAAATCTTACATTAAAAAAAATTAATTATAGCAAAAATCAGCCCTTTGAAATTTTTATTGAATTTTAACTTTACTCTACTAAAATTTTTACTTTACTAATCACTTCTAAACCCAGTTAATCTCTTCGTTGGAGGAATAACATGGCCATTTCCCCATAAAACTCACCAGACCCCAATACCTCTTTCTCCTGGCAACATGCCGAAAAATGGACTGGACCCCCTCCTAAAAAATTTTGTCCTTCTACCCGGAGGTGGACCCCCCCTAGCGGACCTGACCAAAAATACCTATGACATTGGCGTGTCAAGGATTTCATTTCGGAGAGTGGTCTAGGGGGTGGGGTAAATACTAACCCTAAAGGGTGGTCTGAGGCATACATGGGCAAGTTGGTCCGGAGTGGGGGGGTTAAACCCCAAATTAGGGGGGGGGTTAAAATCCGAGAAACGCAAAATACCCATATCGTTTTTTTTTCTGGAGTGCATTTTACCCATATCGTTTTTCGATTTTGAAGGAAAAATAGGTAAAAAACGCTAATTTTAGATCAAAAAGCCCTTTTTATAGCATTTTTGAGCTTTTTATTGCTTAAAACATTCATTTTGACCTTAAAACTTAAGTTTGGAGGCAGTTAAAAGTTATTTTAAAGACTTTTTTTTCTTCATTTTTCTAAAATTGGGGGGGTTAACCTTTTCTCCTCCCCCAATTTCTGAGTGGGGGGGTTAAACCCCGTTTCTCAGAATTTGAGGGGTTAACCCCCCAACCCCCCGTGCCCATGTATGGTCTGAGGGGCGATAGCCATATATGAGCAAAGGGGGTAGGGTGGGGTCCACCCTCCTAGCCTCGAAAATTTGCCACCTTCCTTAAAAAAAACCAGCACCCCCTCTAGAAAAAATTCAGGCCCCCTCCCCCCAAATTTTCGAATTTTTTACCCCTCGCCCTCCTCTAGATTTTGAAACTTGCCCTCCCCCCATCTTTCGAGAAAATTTTAAGTATTTTTTTATACTAAATTTTCTTCCAAAAACGTGAATTTTTAACACAAATTCATGTTTTTAAACCATTTTTTACCAGAATAACCTGACCCCCCTCTAGGTTTCAAAATCTTCCACCCCGGGTCGACCCCCCCTAGAAAGCAGGGGTGGGGGTTCAACCACCCCTTCCCTAGATTTTGAAATGTCATTTACACGGGGTAAACACCCCCTAGCTTCGGTGACCGTGTTCATCTATGGCGATAGCCCCCAGAAATGAAGGGTCTGTGGGGCGAAAGCCCGCTAGCGTGGTCAAGGGGCAGAGCTCCTTGTCAGGGGGGTCCCGGGGGCATTCTGCCACCCGGGGGAAAATTTTTAATTTAAGGCTCTAAAATACACTAGAAATTTTAATTTCAGATGATACTTAATACAAAACATAAGGTTTTATATCCCTTCATATTAGAACATTTGTTTAAAACGTTAATAAAAGTAAATACTGTTTAAAGTAGTTTTATTTAACATGTATGCCATAACTATTGAACGGCATAATCGACTTGAAATCAAAAAAATAAGATAAATAAGATAAATTCAATTTAAACTACCCGCGAAGCGGAGGAAATTTGGATTATTAACTATTAATATGCTTTTGGAGGGGATCAGGAAAGTTACTGTATTAATATTAAAGAAAATTTTTTTCTCCCAAAATTTAAAAAAAAACGTAAGTCCCCCTTACGAAAAAATTCGGATTTCCCTTCGCCGGATTTTCCCCCGGGTGGCAGAATGGCCCCGGGAGCCCCCTGACAAGAAGCTCTGCCCCTTGACCGCGCTAGCGGGCTCTCGCCCCACAGACCCTTCATTTCTGGGGGCAATCGCCATAGATGAACACGGTCAAAAAACTAGGGGGGTGTTTACCTCGGGTAAATGAAATTTCTAAATCTGGGAAAGGGTCGTCCTAGGGGGTCGAACCCCCCCCCTAGCTTTCTAGGGGGGGGTCGACCCGGGGTGGAAGATTTCAAAACCTAGAGGGTGTCAGGTGGGGTCCGATTTTGGAAACAAAATACTTTTAAACCATTAAATATTTAATAATAGTTTTTATAAGATAATACTACATTTTTATTGAATAAAAAGCAATATTTAGGTATAAAAAGGGTGTAAAAACATGAATTTGTGTTAAAAATTCACGTTTTTGCAATAAAATTTAGTATAAAAAAAGTACTTAAAATTTTCTCGAGAGGAGAGGGGGGGGTCAGATTTCAAAATCTAGAGGGGGGTCAGGAGTAAAAAATTTGAAAATTTGGGGGGAGGGGCCCCCCTGGATTCTTTTCTAGGGGGGGCCCCGAAATTTCGAGGTTAGAGGGGGTGGAACCCACCCTACCCCCCTTGTTTATCTATGGGGGTGGCCGCCTCTCCCCTCCTGGTCACGCCAAGGTAATATTTTAGGCTCAAGAAATAAACTAAATGTTTGATACCACACATAAAATTCAGTTGTTTATTTAGGATTCTTAATCATCGATTAATGTCAATAAAGAACAAGCTTTTTTCTGCGTTAAAAACAAAAAAACAAGGCATTTTGTTTTTCATTTTACCTGAATTTCTTCTTTTTCGAGTTCATCAAATTTTGCTTCTTTTAAGATTGTTTCTACTTCTTCAAAATTTTTACCCGCTAACATTCCACCTCGCTAAAAACAAACATTTTTTTAGCCTACGAAATCAATTGTTAACACAGAAATTTTAAACTTATAAAATTTAATAATAAAGACAAAAACTAGTTTTAAAAAACGTTAAGTACTCAGCGTCCAAGCTCAACCGACTGGCTCTACACTCTCTGAACAAGGTATTTATTTTTGAATAGGCAAAATGGATAACTTTGTTTCCAAAAAATCGATCGTTGATACTCTACCAAAATTTGCAGTATTCCGGCTTTCCATACGTCTTTCTACTGCGATTAAGAATTTATAATTTTTTGCTTAAAAAAATTAATTTTGGCATCATATGAAAAACCAATATTTTGATAAGTTTGCCGTTACTACGGTACAATAAGACACAAATCGTATAAAATATATTCGTTTGTGACTTATTTTAGATTTCAAACAGCACCCTATTAACTAGAGTATGAGTCAATGTCAAAGTTTTATGTATTTTATAATGGCTGTTGTGGCTCATTTTGCCGTAGTAACGACGATTTGTTTTAAAATAACTCAAAATATTTATTATTTGGGTTATAGCGATGTTTTTTACTCACCTTAATGTTTCCCAGCCACCTTTTTAGTTTAACAGTGGTTTTACTCGGAGAAAGGCGGATCCGGTAATTTTGGCGATTGCCCTTCC